>SJYC01143123.1:0-20012 GCA_006408675.1 Madoqua kirkii
AACAGTTACTGTACATTTGGTTTTCTGATCTTTATCATTGTTGAAAGAAATTTCTTGTATTACATCCTATGTATACTCACAGAAAAATCATTAAAGCATCTTTGCTCCATAAGAGCTTGAGTCCCCGTGTCTGTCTTTCTTTTTTTCTTTCCTCTCTCTCTCTCTCTGCCCTTCCCTTTGGCTCTCTCTTTCACTTTCTTATCATCGACTCCAGACCACGAGGTCCCGGTCCATTAAAGGACCCCAACACTGAGGGAGAAGAGATTTCTGCTTTACCCTCTACTAAAAACTAAAATTAATGGGACGCTATAAACAAGTCAGACAGCCAACATGATGCTGGTAATTTCAGCAAAAGATGACAGGGTTGAGGAGAGAAGAACCTCAGGGAGAGAGTGCTTGGGTCTTAGTCAGGCATGCCCTAGCATGAATAGTCTAGTGCTCTTTCTCAGATGAGAGGCCTTCAGTTTCATCTCTGTCTCCCCCAGTTGCTATCCAGAAGGCTCTGGCCGCCTTTTCTGCATGCATCTTTCTTTGCTCATGAGGAAGCATCACAGCCTTGTCTTTCATTTCTTTTAACTTTGAAAACAGTCTTTCAAAATTCTCCAAATCTCCACCACCTGTAGTAAGACTGGAAAGTCCTTGAATATCCAGGTCTAGTATGGGATCCACAGTGCTATCGACCTGCCTGTCTACTGTGTTAGAGGCAGCCCCTCGATGATCCAACAGGCATTGGGTCCTCTCTGCTGCTGGAACACAGGGCTGCTTTGAGTGGCAGGTCTCTGCTGATCCAATGCTATGGTTTGCTCCAGTCAATGAGCCGAGATGGTTAAGGCCTCAGTTCCTCTCATTCTTCATCACTACTATTGGACCAGGCATTGGCATTCAAGGCTTGAACAATTCGCTTTACTCCTGTAGATTCTGGGAAGTCATCATCTTCCTCAGGCAACTCTTCTGGACTAAGTTCTACCAATTCAAAGCCATGTTTGATACACCACTCTTGAGCTTTCTGTCAGTTTACACCATTTCAGACACTATCGCAAACCAAGATCATCCCCTCAGGTAACCATGACTGCCAGAGGAAGCCAGGAAGAAACACTATCAAGACCAGATTTTTGTGTGCTGTCAAAGTAAACCACAAATGCTTGGATAGACTCTGCAGTCTCTGCAGTGACAAGAAATTTGTTTGGCACCACACACAGATTGATATCTGCTGAGTAGTATTTGGAGAAGGCAGTGGCACCCCACTTCAGCACTCTTGCCTGGAAAATCCCATGGGCAGAGGAGCCTGGTAGGCTGCAGTCCATGGGGTTGCTAAGAGTTGGACACAACTGAACAACTTCACTTTCACTTTTTACTTTTATGCTTTGGAGAAGGAAATGGCAACTCACTCCAATGTTCTTGCCTGGAGAATCCCAGGAACAGGGAAGCCTGGTGGGCTGCCGTCTATGGGGTCACGACTGAAGCGACTTAGCAGTAGCAGTAGCAGCAGCAGAGTAGTATTTATTATCGATGGTCCAGGGATCAAATCTCACAGCATCGTTGGCAGTCACTTCCACAACAGCATCTTCTATTCCAAGAATATGTTGCACCAGCTGGTCTGTGGAGAAGGTGGAGGAGCAGCTAGTAACGAGCATGCAGGGGACGCCCACAGCCATCACTGTGCCTGTGATCTGGTTCCTTCCCAGAGCAACTCTGATTTTTTTTTTTCCCAATGGGGCAATTTCTATTGTTTTATCTTCAGTCACTTATGCTTTCCTCTGTCATATTCATGCTCCTCTTGAGTCTTTCCAGTGAGTCTTTAAATATCGGTTATTATCACTCTCAGTTTTATCATTTCCATTGTTTTATATTTTCTATACCTTTGGTGAAATTTTCTATTTTTTCATTAGTCTCAAGAGGATTTGTAATTGCTTGATGAAGCATTTTTAGGATGGCTACTTTACATCTTCATCAGATAATTCCAACATCTAATTCAACTCAGTGTGGGCATCGTTGATTGTCTTCTCATTCAAGGTGTGACCTTCCTGGTTTTTGTTATGATGTGTGATTATTTTATTATATCCTGAACATTTTGGATATTATGATTAAAAAAAAAAAAAACAACTCTGGATCTTATTTAACTCTTCTATTTTAGCAGGCAGTTGCCATGTCTAGGTTTAGCATGCAGGTCCTGGCCTAGTTTTGTGTGCTGTGGTTCCAGTGACAATTTAATTTTCAGAAGACTTGTAGTGTTATTCTGGTCTTTTTACTTTCCCTAGTTACCGTGGCACTTGCATCCAATTTGTTTTGGCACCACCAGTGGAAATTGAAAGAGCTTCCTAGTGTCTGCATGATGCTACTAGATTATGGGTAGGAGATACTGGCATGAAGGGGTGGAGAGCACTTTCTTCCTGGACTGCCCAGTGCCAGCGGGGCTCCTGCCTGATCACTGCTGATAACGCCCTCGGGAGAGAAGAGCACCTGCTTGAGTGCCTTCTACTGCTGGATGAAGGCTAGAGAGCCAGTGGGTGCGGGCCACCTCCTGTCACTGGGTCAGCTGAGAAATGCTGGTTCTCTGTGTTGCTCCTCAAGTCCTAAGGTCCCAAGTCACTTAGGCTTCTGCTTTATACCTTTCACGGGCCTCTTACAAATGTCTGTTGTATTATTTCTAGAATTGGTGTTGGCCATATCAGAGGGAGGCAGGGAGAAATGAACCTCTGCCAACTTGTCTGGAACCAGAAGTCACCATTTATTATTCTAATAATTTATTGGTAGGGTTTAAAAAATTTTCTTATGTACCCATTCCTATTGCTTATGATGCACTCAGTTGCCTCAGTCATTTCTGACTCTACAACCCTATGGATTGTAGCCCGCCAGGCTCCTCTGTCCATGGGATTCTCCAGGCAACAATACTGGAGTGGGCTGCCATGCCCTTCTCCAGGGGATCGCCCTGACCCGGGCATCAAACCTGCGACTCCTACATTTCCTACATTGCAGGCAAATTCTTTACACACTGAGCCACGTGGGCTTATGAATAGCGAGTTTAATTACTCTCTTTCTCATCTTTATATCTTTTCTTTAGCCTCTCTAATACACAGTAGAATAAAAGTCATGATGAGGGCATTCTAGTCTTGCTCCCGATCAGAAAGCAAAAGCTTTCAACTTTTGCTACTAAATACAATGCCTGTATAGCATTTCTGTGAGTACACATTATTCTATTAAACAATTTCCTTCTATTTTTTAGTTTTTTTACACATAAATGTTTAATTTTATTAAATGATACTTCTGCATCTGTCTCAGTTACGTTAACATCCACTGTTGATCATTATCTAGATCTAGGGCTGCCAGGTAAAATACAGGACACTCAGTTAAACTTGAACTTCAGATAAACAAAATTAATTTTCAGGATAAATATGTTCAATATAGGGCTTCCCTGGTGGCAGGAGACCCAGGTTCGATCTCTAGGATGGGAAGATCCCTCCGAGAAAAGAATGGCTACCCTCTCCAGTATTCTTGCCTGGAGAAATCCATAGATGGAGGAGCCTAGAGGGCTAGAGTCCATGGGATCAAAAAGAGTTGGACATGACTGAGCAACTAACACACATACATGTTCAATATAACTCTACTATAATTTTATAAGTAGTTCCCATGAAATTTATAGGCTGAATCTGGCAACCTTCCTAGAATTATTATTTCATTAGGGACTTTGCAAAATGGGGACTTTGCAAAATGGGGATTACTAATTTATCATTCTTTCTTCATTTATTAGCTACTATATACAGAAACATCTGTATAGTAATATATACATACACTACTATACAGAGAAACATCCCTCATTAATTCCTTGGTTGCCCTGAGTTGCAGGTAATACAGAAAAAACAACTCAAATGCTTCAGTTTTCAGACTTAGCTCTTTCTGAAGGCAAACAAACACTGGGTGTGTGTGTCTGTGTGTAATACTATTACGAATATATAGGTTTTAAACATATTTGCTCTTTCAATTTCCACCTTTGACTAGTAAGAGCCTCCTTGATTTATAGTATGACAAGATGTTCCAGGCTCATCACTGAACACTTCCTCACCAAACCCAGAAATGAGTCATTTCTCAAAGAGCTTTGATTCCTACTAGCTTACCGAATTATATTTGGAGACCATAATCTGGGCACTAGACACAGAATTATCTTTTTGTTTAAATTTTTTTTTGAATTTCGGAGTTTCGTTGGTAGCAGAGCAGCCCCCTCGCTGCGATCTACCGAAAGCCAGCCCTCCCCACAAGGGTTTGCAGCCGCACTAGCGGCGGCGGGACCCTGGAGGCTGTTCGTTTCCGGACTGGCGCCCCGCTGCCCCTACCCAGTGGCGTCCTCGGCCCACCACCCTCGGCGGCTGCCCTGGTCCGCGCGACAGGAGCGATGGCAGGGCTCGCGCGCCCGTCCCCGGCCTCGCCCGCGCCCGTGGGTCTAGGGAGGCATCTGTCCAGCCTAAGCCGGGGCCTCGGGTCCAGCGGCGCGACCTGGCCGGAGGAGGGGCGAGGAGGAGGCGCCGGCCCTCGCGGGACCGCTGGGTCCCAGGTGCTGGGACAAGGAAAGGGGAGACGCTGCGGGCAGAGCCGAGGGGCGACGAAACGTGAAGCTATAAGCATCTGCTCCGCGGGTTCTCTGCCACCCCTGGCGCGGGGGCACAGGGGGCGGTCGCGGGCTTTTGATCTCGTTGGGGAAAAAAAGAGAGAGAGAGAAATGTATAAAAGATTTGCACGATTCCAAAGCCCAGGTTTTATAAAGAGGTATATTCCCAGAGGTCTAGCTGCAGTCTCTGTGCCCTCTATCGCATTTCTTCTCCCAGCTTCCAGGGTGGTCATGAATCCTCCTGCCAATGCAGGAGACACGGGTTCCACCCCTGATTCGGGAAGATCCCACATCCCCCTGAGTCAGCAACTCTTGAGCCTGGAGAACCACAGCTACTGAGCCCACACTGCAGCTACTCAAGTCTGCACACCCTAGAGCCTGTGCTCTGCAACAACAGAAGCCACCCCAATTAGAAACCTGCCCTCCGCACTTGAGAGTAGCCTCCGCTAGCCACAACTAGAGAAACGCCTGCACAGCACTGAAGACCCAGGCCAGCCAAAAATTAAAAGAAAAAGAACTGCTGGGAAAAAAAAAAGAGTTCTTATTTTCACCTATAAATAACTATTTATGGGATTTTCATTCATTTCCAGTGTTTCTCTTTGAAAATACACAAACGTATGTATGTGTGTATTTACATTCCCCTTCTTTCTTACACGAAAGGTAGCATGTTGCATAGACTATCCTACACTTTACTATTTTGTGAAACACTTTGTCATGGCGATCATACCATAACAACATGTAAAGATCTCCATTCTTTTTTAGAGTTGCATAGTACTCTACTGTGTAAAAATACCTTAAGTTTATTCTGTCATTCCACTACTGATGGATATTTTGGTTTCAAGTTATTTTTCTGTTACAAAAAGTACTATCATTAACACCCTTGTGCTTTCATTATTTTGTATTTTTGTCACTGTATCTTTGTGATAGAACCCTAGAAATGAGAGTAAAGTGAGAATTTCTGGATCAAAGGGAATATAGAAGTTCGTCAGAAGTGAGATTGATATGTAAAAAGCTACATCTATGTGACTTTGCTGGAGATTACCAGATCCTCCTCCATATGAGTGAAAGTCATTCAGTCCTTTCTGTTTGTGACCCCATGAACTGTAGCCCATCAGGCTCCTCTGTCCATGGGATCCTCCAGGCAACAATACTGGAGTGGGTTGCCATGCTCTCCTCCAGGGAATCTTGCTGACCCAGGGATCCAACCCAGGTCTCCTGCATGTAGGAGGACTCTTTAAGGTTTGTACTATTTTTCATTCCCACCAGCAATATGAGGGTGCTAATTTCCCCACAACCTTACAACAACAAAGTATGTTTTCAATCAGATAAAGAAATTATATCTCAATGTAGTTTTATTTTGCATTTTAAGTATTATAAGAGGTCAAGCATCTGCTCATTTGTTTAATGACTTGTGTTTTCTGTGAATTCTGTTCTTCTGTCTTTTGTTCTCATTGTATTTTTTGCTTTGCAAAATTTATCATTATGTAGTCAACTGTATCTTTTCTTTTACTGCTTCTACATTCTGAATCACAGTTAGCAACTTTTGCCCACTTGAAGATTATAAATCAAGTCATTGTTTTCTTTTAGGATTTTCATAGTTTCATCTTTTAAAATTCAGATCTGAGTCTCTTAAAATTTATTCTGATGTATAGTGTAAGGAGTAGATTCAATTTGATCTTTTTCCATATGATTATCCACTTACCCCAGTACTTATTTTAAAAAATCCTTCTTCCCTCCAGTGGTTTGAGATGCAACCTTTATTATATACTAAATTTCTATATGCACGTGGGTCTGCTTCTGAATTTTCTACTATTTTTTGGTTTAGCCATTCATGTGCTAATTCCTCATTGTTGTAATTACAGAAGTTTTATACTATGTTTAACTCTCTGGTCATTACCTACCTGTCATGGTCCTTTTTCTAAGAGCTTTCCTAGCTGTGCTTGTTTACTTTTCAAATATATTTTTATAATCAACTTCTCTAATACTAGATAAAAACCTGATGATAGGTTTGAGGGAGTTCCATTGCATTTATAAATTAACTTGGAAAGAATTACTATATTATGTGAGACTTCTATTCAAAGAAATTGGCCTTCCATTCATTCATGTTTACTTTTCCGTCTTTTATGAGTATTTATAATTTTCCTCATATAAGTTTTACAGGTTTCCTGCTAAGTTTCTGCCCGGGTATTTTATTATCATTACTGTTTGCTCTTGTGTACAGGGTGTGCTCTTTTGTGACCTCTTCTGACTGGATACTGCTGAAGGCTGTGGACTTCTGTATATTAATCGTGTGTCATGCTACTTCACTAAATTCTCCTGTTCATGGTTGCTGTTCACCAATTCCTTTTATTTATTTATTTTTTACTTTGGCCACACCATGCAGCATGCAGGATCTTAGTTTCCTGACCAGGGATCAAACCCATGCCCTCTGCATTGGGAGTGCAGAGTCTTAAACACTTGACCTCCAGAAAGTCCCTTCACTGATCCTCTTATAATCATATTATCATCAAATAGAGGTAGTTTCCAGTTCTCATGCCCCTTAATTAGAGGCATAAAGTTAAAGGAACTGAAGATCGAGGGCAACCTAATCAAAATACTATCCCCCTCTCCTTGTGTCAGGAGACAGGCTTCACCAATTAACCCCATTCTCTAAATCTCTGCTCCTACACATCATTGTATAATCATGTTCAATTTCTTTAAAATACATATGTACACACACACTTTTCTAACAATGCATTCTGCCCTAAATGAAACCTTCTAACTTTCCATAGAGTCAAGTTTCTTGAAAGAGCAGTGTACAATCACTAACTCAACTTTCTTATTCTTTTACATTTATTCTTTCTACATTCTTCAGCCCTTACAGTCTAGTTTTCACCCCTCCACTTCACTGAGTTTACACCAGCCAAAGTCGCCAATAACCACTGTAATTAAATCCAGAGGATATCTTCCTGCTCTGGTGTGGTCTCTCACAACTTGTTTTTTGAATTTTCTCCTACTTGTTTCTCTGACAGCACATACTCACGTGCAGGTGTGTGTGCACGCACATAAGCTTCCATCTAACCCCTCGGGCTGCAGCTTTCAAGCTCCTTATCCTCTGGCACCGCTCATCTTCAAGCCTCTATCACTGTTGCCTCTTCTTACATCCTACACTCTTTCTAAGCCTTCTCAAACCTTTTCCTGGTTTCGGATACCACCATAAGGTGACTCATACCTTGTAATGACTCTAAATGATCTCCTGCTTTTGTTATAGTTATTATTGTAAATAAGATCCCATCCAGAAGTTATCAATATTCACTATTTACCACCATATAATGGCTGAGATGTAAAAACTAAGTCACTGGTGCTAGGCCAATATAAGTACAGTGATAAGGAACATGACACAGTAATTCTTGATAACAGGGGTACAAGTTCAGGAGAAAAATCAATGATTCTACACCAAGAGAGGTGTGTCTGTCTACTGGATACCTACTGGATATCTCCAAGTCACTTCAAACTTAGTATATCCCAAACCTCACTGTCTTGCTCCAGCTACCTAGGTTCTTTTCTTATTCTTAATCTCAGTGAATGATGCCACTGGCGTCAGTTCTCCAGAAAAGCAAGAGTAAAATGCCTGTTTAATTTTTTTTAAGTTAATATACAGTGTGTGTTAGTAACTCAGTTGTGTCTGACTCTTTGTGACCCCATGGACTGTAGCTTGCCCAGCTCCTCTGTCCATGAAATTTTCCAAGCAAGAATACCGGAGTGGGTTGCCTCAAATTTATCTATTTATTTCCAAATCCCTGGTGGCTCAGACAGTAAAGAAACTGCCTGCAATGCAGGAGACCCATGTTTGATCCTGGGGTTGGGAAGATTCCCTGGAGAAGGGAACATTTACCCACTCCAGTTTTCTTGCCTGGAAAATTCCATGGACAGAGATCTGGTGGGCTACAGTCTATGTGCTCACAAAGAGTTGGACAAGACTGAGCTACTAACACTTTCATTTCTTTCTTCTTCTCAACTGCCATTTTACTAATGGATTCACATAGCCATTGCTCAAAGTTTATTCCCCTTTGCATCCATATCTACACTGCAATAAGAGTGATCATCCTAAACAAGTAAAATCTTGTCATTTCCCAGCTTAAGACCCTTCAGTGCTTGTCCCTTACATGTAGGATAGATTTTAAACTCCTTAGATAATATTCAAGACTGCAAATTATGCCTCCAGCTCGTCTTTCCTATTTCAACTCATCACCCCTGGTCCCCTTATGTCTCCTTCATATACTCTCACTTGCCCTGCTTTTTCTGTTTGTCTGGAACACCCTCCCTCACTGATTTAATTCCTACTTATTCTTCAGGTCTCTTTGGCTCTAACCTCCTGGCTGGGTTAAGTGCCATCCATTGTTATTCTTGTTATTCCTGTAGGAGACTCACAAATGCTTCCCTTATCTTTTCTCTTAGTAGAATGCTTTTCAAAGTGGATCTGGAGACCCCTGCATCTCCTCAACCCTTTCAAGGGGTCCCCTGGGTCAAGCTTATTTTCATAGCAAAACTAAGATGTTATTCAGATTTTATATTACGTTAAAATCTGCAAAAACAATGGCAGGTAAAAATCCTGTCTCTTGGGAGTTCCTTGATGGTCCGGTGCTTAAGAATTCACCTTGCATGCAGGGAACGTGGGTTTGATCCCTGGTCAGGGAACTAAGATCTCACACGCTGAGGAGCAACTAAACTCTCACACTGCATCTGCTGAGCCTGTGAGCTCCAGAGTTGGCACATCACAACTAGAGACCACGTGCCACAATGACTGAAACCTGGGTGCCAAAACTACAGAGTCTATGTGCCACGACAAAAGCCACATGTGACTTAACGAAGATCCCATGTACTGCAACTAAGGAAAACTCCTGGCTCTTGTTGCAAATCAAGGCAGCGGCACCCAACATCTAGAAATTATTGTATTCTACAAAGGACTCACAGCAAAAAACAAACAATAATATCCAGTTTTTAAATTATTAATTCCACTAAATCTCTACCCTTGAGTACATGTCATTTTAATATACTGCATGGCAAAATGCAAGGTCGATATAAAGCTACATAATGATATATGATGACTATCTCAAGAAAAAGCATTTGTTTAATTACTTGAGTTATGAACTGTACTGCCAGCTTTTGTCATAGAGTAACTTTTTTTTACATTGAAAGAACAATTTTAAAACCATAGACTTAATTATCTGGCAGATACTTTTGAAAAAGAACAAAGTGAGACTCCCCTTTAAGAATAACTGACTGAATTTGTGACATATGATAAAATCTGAACCTTCAAGGATAAACACATATCTGCCACCTTGTGTCTACCAACTTTCTAAATATTTACAGATTTTCTGATAAGATTAATGTGGATACTCATGACTATGATTTTTTCAATATTATGTAATGAAATGTTTCAACGTCTTTGAAAATTTGAATAACTCACTAAAGCAATATTTTCCAGTTATCTGATGCATAATGTACAAAAGAGTGAACAGGTAAAAGATGTACTCAAGGGCTTCCCTGGTGGCTCAGTGGTAAGAAATCTGCCTGCCAATGCAGGAGGTGTATGTTTGATCCCTGATCAGGGAAGATCCCACTTGCTGCAGGGCAACTGAGCCCCTGCTGCTGCTGCTAAGTGGCTTCAGTGGTGTCCCACTCTGCGACCCCATGGATGGTATGTAGCCCATCAGGCTCCGCTGTCCATGGGATTCTCCAGGCAAGAATACTGGAGTGGGTTGCTGTTCTCTTCTCTGGGGGATCTTCCCCACCCAGGGATCGAACCCTCATTTCTTATGTCTCCCACTTTGGCAGGTGGGTTCTTTACCACTAGCACCCCCTGGGAAGCCCAGTTAAGCCCTGTGCCACATAATATTTTTATAATATTTATATAATTATATTTATAATATTTATATAACTTATATAATAGTTTTATTAAATCTTTTAAATATACTTCTGTAACTGCTTATACATGTGAAGCCAGATTTTCCTAATATAATTCACCAAAACCAATGCTTCACAATACACTGAATGCAGAAAGAGATACCAGGATTCAACTGTTTTTAATTAAGCAGGACATAAAAGATACTTGAAAAACTCAAAATAATATCACTCTTCTTGCCCGATTTTGTGTGTGTTTCCTTACGGTTCTCATTAAGATTGGTCAAGCCTACTATAAGTAAGCTCTCACTGATTACAACTAAAAGTTCTAGCCAGAAAACAGAAAGCAACTTCCCAAGAACCCTGGAAAGTAATTGAAAGAAGGCAGGTTGGGAAGGGAAGTCAAAATCCAAAAAATTACTGATGTGGTGGTAAAGTTTTGTGGGGTTTTTTTACCTTCCTGTATCTTCCTACTTTAACCAATGAAAAAGTGAAAGTGTCAGTTGCTCAGTTGTATCTGACTCTCTGGACCCAATGGAATGTAGCCCACCCAGCTCCTCAGTCCATGGAATTCTCCAGGCAAGAATACTGGAGTGGGTAGCTGTTCACTTCTCCAGGGAATCTTTCCAACTCTGGGATCAAACCCAGGTGTTTTGAGTTGCAGGCAGATTCTTTACTGTCTGACCACCAAGGAAGCCCAACTTTAACCAGATGGTGAGATGGTAATCCAAATCCCAGATCGGGACAGCAAACGAAGGCAGAAAAATTTTAAGAAACTCTCTTTTCAGTCAGAGGACAGGGAAGGATCATCTATTAGCAGCAAGTGTATGGGGGAGAGGGGAGGAGGTGTTGGGGAAACCAATAGAGTAATTAAATGAAACAACTCCAACTCAAAAGAAGGCAGAAAGGGGAAAAGATAAGAACAAAACACAGGAGGGAGCAAACAGAAAACAAATAATAAAATGATAGATCTAAATCCAATTTATTAATAATTGCATTGCACATAAATGAATGAAACATACCAAATAAAAGCAGAGGTTGTCAGGTTAGATTAAAAGTGTATGCTGTCTGGACTTCCTTGGTAGTCCAGTGGTTAGGAATCTGCCTGCCAATGCACAGGACATGGGTTTGATCCCTGGTCCCAGAAGATCCTGCATGCTGAGGGGCAACTAAACTGACGTGACACCACTACTGAAGCCGTGCCCTAGAGCCCATGCTCCACAACAAAAGAAGCCACCACAGTGAGAAGCCTGTGCACTGGATCAGAGAGTAGCCCCGATCCCTGCAACTAGAAAACGCCCTTGCACGGCAAGGAATACCCAGTGCAGTCAAAGGTAAATAAATACAATTCAAAAATCAAAATGATTTGTTTTTTATGCTGTCTGATTTTAGGAGTGACTTCAGCATCATGGCAGCTTGAGACACTCCCTTTGTCTCTCCCCTTCAATCTACAACCAGTAAAACATCTATAACTCAGCAAAGGTGCCTCTTCCCAGCACAGCAAGATGCCAGAGAATTCCTCAGAAGTGTGCATCTGAAGGTGGGTGGATGGAACACACAGAGGAGACAGAAGAAGAGGGACAGCCGAGGTGGTTCCTGACCCGATCCCTGGAGCCTGGCCATGGTGGCTGATCTCACTGAGAAACCAGTGGCATCAGAGGAGACGGTGCCCGTGACATCAGCCTCCCAGCTGCAGCAATGCTCGCAGCCACAGGGAATCACACAGCAGCAGCAGCAGGGCCTCTGACCCTGTCCATTCAGCTACAAAGGGACCCACAACGCCAGCGCCTGCCCTGTCTGCAGCAGCAGAGCCCACCAACCTGACCATGATGGTCATGGCAGAGACGCCTGCCACCCTGGATCCCCCCTGTGGCAGAGCCAGGAGACCCCAGACATGGTGGAGGCATGTACCCTCCCAGTACCCCAGGTGGTAAAGCCAGCAACGTTGGCAGCAGCAAGGCACCAAAAAACAGCAACAATGAGGGCACAAGGGACACCACGAACAGAGGTAGTGGAGAACTGAAAGTTGTTGTTTCGTTGGTAAGTCATGTCTGACTCTTCTGCCACCCCATGGAATGTAGCCCACCCAGCTTCACCCGGCAGGCTCCTCCTCTATCCAGGGGATTCTTCAGGCAAAAATACTGGAGTGGATTGCCATCCTGCCTCCAAGGGATCTTCCTGAACTAGGGATCAAACCTGCCTCTAAGAGTGGAAAGTGAATGATATGTATAATTGAATATTTGAGAATGAGCACCCAGAATTGAGGGGTCCCTGGTGGCTCTGATGTAAAGAATCTGCCTGCAATGCAGGAGACTCGGGTTCAATCAAGGGAACAGCTATCCACTCCAGTATTCCTGCCTGGAGAATTTCGTGGACAGAGGAGCCTGGTGGGCTACAGTCCATGGAGTCCATGGGGTCGCAAAGAGACAGGACTAAGAGACTAATACTTTAACTCTCATAACCAGAGGTAGCTCAGGTAAGAGAACTCCAAAGCTTGTGCTATTGCACCACCTGCTGGAAGACACAAGTTATTGTCCAGTCACACAGTTGCGTCTGACTCTTTGTGACCCTAGGACTGCAGGAGGCCCGGCCTCCCTGTTAATCACCATTTCCCCAAAATTGCCCAAGTTCATATCCATTGATTCAGTGATGACAACCAGCCATCTTATCATCTGATGACCTCTTCTCCTTCTGCCCTCAATCTTTCCCAGAGTCAGGGACTTTTCCAATGTATCGGCTGTTCGCATCAGGTGACCAAAATACTGGAGCGAACTTCAGCTTCAGTCCTTCCAAAGAATATTCAGGGTTGATTTCCCTTAAGATTGACAGGTTTGATCTCTTTGCTGTCCAAGGGACTCTCAGGAGTCTCCTACAGCACCACAGTTCGAAGGCATCAATTCTTCAACACTCTGCTTAATTTACCGTGCAGCTGTGACAACCATATGTGACAACTGGGAAGACCACAGCCTTGACTATACAGACCTTTGTCAGTAGCGTAATGTCTCTGCTTTTCAACACAGTCTAGTTTTGTCATAGCTTTCCTGCTGAGAAGCAATTGTCTTTTGATGTCATGGCTGCAGTCACCACTCACAGTGATTTTAGAGCCCAAGAAGAGGAACTCTGTCACTTCTTCTACCTCCTCCCCTTCTATTTACCATGAAGTAATGGGGACAGATGGCATGGTCTTAGGGTTTTTTTTAATATTTAGTTTTAAGCCAGCTCTTTCACTCTCCTCCTTTGACCCCATCACAAGAAAGGCCTCTTATTGCTAACATTAAATCCTTACAACCAAATATAAGGAAAACAAGTTTTACCTAAAGGAGTTGTTCACTGATCCAAATGCATCAGCTAAGAACAACGTATCAGCTAAGGAACAACATATCAAGCACCTTGAAGAACAATGGTAACACAGTATCACAAAAAGAAAGTAGCGATTCTCCAGAAACCAAACTTAAAGTCACAGAATCAGTTCAGTTCAGTTCAGTAGCTCAGTCCTGTCTGACTCTTTGCAACCCCATGAATTGCAGCACGCCACGCCTCCTGTCCATCACCATCTCCCGGAGTTCACTCAGACTCACGTCCATCGAGTCCATGATGCCATCTAGCCAGCTCATCCTCTGTCATCCCCTTCTCCTGCCCCCAATCCCTCCCAGCATCAGAGTCTTTTCCAAGGAGTCAACTCTTCGCATGAGGTGGCCACAGTACTGGAGTTTCAGCTTCAGCATCATTCCCTCCAAAGAACACCCAGGACTGATCTCCTTTAGAACAGACTAGTTGGATCTCCTTGCAGTCCAAGGGACTCTCTAGAGTCTTCTCCAACACCACAGTCCAAAAGCATCAATTTTTCAGCGCTCACCTTTCTTCACAGTCCAACTCTCACATCCATACATGACCACTGGAAAAAACATAGCCTTGACTAGACAGACCTTTGTTGGCAAAGTAATGTCTCTGCTTTTCGATATGCTATCTAGGTTGGTCATAACTTTTCTTCCAAGGAGTAAGCGTCTTTTAATTTCATGGCTGCAGTCACCATCTGCAGTGATTTTGGAGCCACCCGACATAAAGTCTGACAGTTTCCACTGTTTCCCCATCTATTTCCCACGAAGTGATGGGACCTGATGCCATGATCTTCGTTTTCTGAATGTTGAGCTTTAAGCCAACTTTTTCACTCTCCTCTTTCACTTTCATCAAGAGGCTTTTTAGTTCCTCTTCACTTTCTGCCATAAGAGTGGTATCATCTGCATATCTGAGGTTATTGCTATTTCTCCCGGCAATCTTGATTCCAGCTTGTGCTTCTTCCAGCCCAGACTTTCTCATGATGTACTTTGCCTATAAGTTCAATAAGCAGGGTGACAAATACACAGCCTTGACTTACTCCTTTTCCTATTTGGAACCAGTCTGTTGTTCCATGTCCAGTTCTAACTGTTGCTTCCTGACCTGCATATAGGTTTCTCAAGAGGCAGGTCAGGTGGTCTGGTATTCCCATCTCTTTCAGAATTTTCCACAGTTTATTGTGATCCACACAGTCAAAGGCTTTGGCATAGTCAATAAAGCAGAAATAGATGTTTTTCTGGAACTCTCTTGCTTTTTCCATGATCCAGTGGATGTTGGCAATTTGATCTCTGGTTCCTCTGCCTTTTCTAAAACCAGCTTGAACATCTGGAAGTTCACAGTTCACGTATTGCTGAAGCCTGGCTTGAAGAATTTTGAGCATTACTTTACTAGCGTGTGAGATAAGTCCAACTGTGCAGTAGTTTGAGCATTCTTTGGCATTGCCTTTCTTTGGAATTGGAATGAAAATTTACCTTTTCCAGTCCTGTGGCCAGTGCTGAGTTTTCCAAATTTGCTAGCATATAGAGTGCAGCACTTTCACAGCATTATCTTTCAGGATTTGAAATAGCTCCACTGGAATTCACAGAATATTGCTATCTAATTAATAGAGAATTCAAAATACTTGTCATAAAGAAACTCAGTGAGCTGCAAGAAAACTCAGAAAAGCAGTTTGGTAAATTTAGGAATAAAAATAATGAACAGAAAGAATACTTTACCAAGGAAATTGAAACTCAAAATAATAATAATAACCAAACAGAACTGGACCTGAAGGACTCAATAGATGAGAAGAAGGACCATTAGAACACATTGGAAGACAGTTCAAAGACAGAAATCTAGAAATGATACAGGTAGAAGAGGCGATATAATTAAGATATTTAAGGGATTACTCAGTTTTTCTGAGTTCTCCCATGTATGCTACTGCTGCTGCTGTTAAGCGACTTCAGTCATGTCCAACTCTGTGCGACCTTTTGGTCCAGAGCTCACCAGGCTCCTCTGTCCATGGGATTCTCCAGGTAAGAACACTGGAGTGGATTGTCATTTCCTTCTCCAGGGGATATTCCCGACCCAGGGATCCAATCCGGGTCTCCTGCCTTGCAGGCCCATTCTTGACCAGCTGAGATACCGGGGAAGCCCAAGACTACTGGAGTAGGTTGTCATTTCCTTCTCAAGGGCATCTTCCCCAACCTCAGGGTTCGGACCCGTGTCTCTTGCATATCTGGCACTGGCAGGCAGATTCTTTACCACTAGTGCCACCTGAAAGCCATGGGTGTGTTCGCTTTGTGCACATGTGTTGAACGGTACACTAATGATATGTATCTGGAGAAGGAAATGGCACCCCACTCCAGTACTCTTGCCTGGAAAATCCCATGGACAGAGGAGCCTGGTAGGCTACAGTCCATGAGGTCGCAAAAAGTTGGACACGACTGAGCGACTTCACTTTTAATGATATATATACGTCTCTGTTGGAGAAGGCAATGGCACCCCACTCCAGTACTCTTGCCTGGAAAATCTCATGGACGGAGGAGCCTGGTGGGCTGCAGTCCATGAGGTCGCGAAGAGTCAGACATGACTAAGCGACTTCACTTTCACTTTTCACTTTCATGCATTGGAGAAGGAAATGGCAACCCACTCCAGTGTTCTTGCCTGGAGAATCCCAGGGACGGGGGAGCCTGGTGGGCTGCCGTCTATGGGGTCGCACAGAGTCGAACACGACTGAAGTGACTTAGCATACGTGTCTGTACTTGAATACAAAGTTTACTTAACAAAACTGTAGCTGGTGTGATCAGCTGTGTTTTCCCGCGGCCGGAAGCACCGGCTTTGTAGACAGATCTGGGACCCCGCGCTCTAGCTTCAATCAGAGTGAAAGAGGGAACATAATGTCTGTCAAGATTCAATGGGTTGAGCACGTAAAACTTGCAACAGGGCCTGCGTGAACCAATTCCTGGCACCGCTGCCTCACTTTCTCCATCCGTAATGGGCGGGTTCCACTCGATCCGCGGCTACCGGTAATGGCGGGCTTGGAGCTCCTCACCCCGGGTCTGGAGCCGGGTAAAGACTGTCACCCTTTACGAGTAGCCTTGGTCTTCCTGGCTCCGCGCGGAGGGCAATCCTCGGCTGCAGCCCACGTGGAAACTCCGTTAAAGAACCGCCCCCCCCACCCCCCGCTGCGGAACCCTGCCCAAGCCTCTAAACAAGAAAGAAGAGCATTTGGCCAGATCTGACAGATCTCTGAGAAATTCCTCAGTTTGAAAACCAATGCGGGCAGCGCCACCTGCTGTCACGAAAACCAGCGCCGGAAAAAGCCACGCGACACTGCGGCCCCGCGCGCTATTGCCGACGCGCACCTCCCCGGGCCCGCCCGCCCGCGCGCCGCGAGGTACCAAGTGCGCAGGAGCAAGTCTTGGGGGCGGAGCTCAGGGCGAAGCCGCCCTGCACTTTACCTACCGCGCCCATTCACCCTTCTCTCAGCGATGTCTTAAACTACGCTTCCCAGAACCCATCCAGGCCTTGCTTTCCGGTGGCGTCAGCGGAAGCGGTGACTGGATTAGGCCGGGCCGCGCAGAGGCCGGCTTGGTCACTATGGAGGAGATAGGGATCCTGGTGGAGAAAGCTCAGGTCCGGTGGTGCCTGGGTCGCGGGGAGAGGGCGAAGCCGACCTGGTTGGGATTCTGAGTGACTTTGGGGATCCAGGCGTGGGTCTGAGTGATTTCCGAGGCCTCAGTGGAGAGCTTCGTGCCGATCCGAGGCCTGGGCTGGGTGTCTGGGTGGCTGAGTGATGGTAGTAGGGCTTGGGAAGCGGGGCTGGGGAAACTGTGACGCTAAAGGGTCTTTGGGGCTGAGTGATTTCGAGGTTTAGGTGGAATACTGTGACATAGCTAGGCCCAGTGGCATTAGGGGTGGGTCGGGTGGTGAGTGATGTATGGGATTCGGCCATGGGGCCGAATGATACATGAGGTTGAGCTGGAGAGCTTTGGGGCTTAGTTGGTGTTGGAGCGCCAAGTAATATCTGTGATCTGGCCGAGTGATGTTTGGGGCCTGCCTGGGAGCTGGGTGACATAAGGGCCTAATGTGAGTTGGAGTTCATGAGGGATGTTTGGGGGTAACTAGTACCAGGACTGTATGAAGGCATGGTGACTTTCACCATTAATTGAGGCATCCCTGTAGTATTTCGACCTGTTGAGGGGGCTGGAGGGCATTGGGGTCTAGTAAGGAGTTGATCAGACATTTAGGCCCTAGACGGGAGTTGGGACATTGAGGACGTGTTACAAGTGGCATCTGATACCAGATCTGTTTGGAAGGCTGTGTGACCGAGAAGTTTCTTAGGAGCTGGGTGACTTCAGGAACCTCTTTAGGGGGCTGAGAAGTTCCCAGGATCTATTTAGGGTGCTGAATGATGTCAGGAACCTATTAGGGTCCAAGTGACTTCATGGTGAAGTGGGGAGGGGGGCTTTAGATTCTTTCATAAGGGGACCTTCCCACCTGAGTTTCCTTCCGTGGTCTAGGATGAGATCCCAGCCCTATCTGTGTCACGGCCCCAGACTGGCCTGTCCTTCCTGGGGCCTGAGCCAGAGGACCTGGAAGACCTCTACAGCCGCTACAAGGTACATTCAAAGCCAGTCCGCAAAATATCAACGTTGTTGTTGTTTAGTCAGTAAGTCCTGTCTGACTGTGACCCCATGGACTGGAGCCCACCAGGTTCCTGTGTCCATGGGATTTCCCAGGCAAGAATACTGGAGTACAAAACAAGGGCTCAGTAATAACCTAAAGGGGTGATATGGGGAGGGAGATGGGAGGGAGGTTCAAGAGGGAGGGGACATATGTGTACTTGTGGCTGATTCATGTTGATATATGGCAGAAAACAAAATTATGTAAAGCAATTATCCTTCAATTAAAAAATAAATTAAAAAGAATACTGGAGAAGGTTACCATTTCCTTTTCCAGGGGATCTTTACCAGGGAATAAGAACCTGTTGTATAGTGCAGGGAACTCTATACTCTGTAATGGCCTAAATGGGAAAAGAAACTAAGAAAAAAGAGTGAGTATATGTATAACTGATTCACTTTGGTGTGTACCTGAAACTAACACATTGTAAATCAACTATATGCCAGTAAAAAAAATTTAACAAAACCAGTCTGGACCCTGCACAGGGCCCAGCATCCCATACTTCCCCTACCTTCATTCCTTGGCTCAGCAGGCCTGGAACCATCCCCTGCTTCTCCACTGTCTGCTCATAGAAGCTGCAGCAAGAGCTGGAGTTCCTTGAGGTACAGGAGGAGTATATCAAGGATGAGCAAAAGAACCTGAAGAAGGAGTTCCTCCATGCCCAGGAGGAGGTGAAACGAATCCAGAGCATCCCATTGGTTATCGGGCAGTTTCTGGAGGCTGTGGATCAGAATACAGCCATCGTGGGCTCTACCACAGGTGCGTGGCGAGGGTGGGGGTAAGAGGGGGTGTTGTTTACCCATCTGTCCATTCAACAGCTGTCAACTGTTTCCTGCCATGTGCCAGGAACTTACAAGGGCAAACAAGGGAAGATGGTGTAAGAGTGTTCTTCAGAGCATTTTCAGTCTGATGAAAAAGTAGAAATATATTTTACATATTTTACATTCTCTCCCTTTCTCTCTTCTCTATAAGTATGTATATATAACTTATACAGTAAAGGTTTGACCAAAAGATACTTAGCTTCACTGTGGTGTGATGCTCTAATTAGTTTTCCATTCTGTTCCAGTCTGTTTTGTTTTAAACAGCATTCTGGTCATGACTATCTAAAATGATTTCACAGCTACTACTGAGTTAGTTCAGTTCAGTCGCTCAGTCGTGTCCGACTGTTTGAGACCTCATGAACTGCAGCATGCCAGGCCTCCCTGTCCATCACCAACTCCGAGAGTCTACCCAAACTCATGTCCATTGAGTCAGTGATACCGTCCAACCATCTCATCCTCTGACATCCCCTTCTCCTGCCCTCAATCTTTCCCAGCATCAGGGTCTTTTCAAATGAGTCAGCTCTTCGCATCAGGTGGCCAAAGTATTGGAGTTTCAGCTTCAACATTAGTCCTTCCAATGAACACCCAGGACTGGTCTCCTTTAGGATGGACTGGTTGGATATGCTTGCAGTCCAAGGGACTCTCAAGAGGCTTCTCTAACAGCACAGTTCTAAAGCTTTAATTCTTTGGCACTCAGCTTTCTTTATAGTCCA
>SJYC01143124.1:0-31167 GCA_006408675.1 Madoqua kirkii
TTCTCAAGAGGCAGGTCAGGTGGTCTGGTAGTCCCATCTCTTTCAGAATTTTCCACAGTTTATTGTGATCCACACAGTCAGAGGCTTTGGCATAGTCAATAAAGCAGAAACAGATATTTTTCTGGAACTCTCTTGCTTTTTCAATGATCCAGCGGATGTTGGCAATTTGATCTCTGATTCCTCTGCCTTTTCTAAAACCAGCTTAAACATCGGGAAGTTCACGGTTCACGTATTGCTGAAGCCTGGCTTGGAGAAATTATTACATTATTTTACTAGTGTGTGCTGCTGCTGCTAAGTCACTTCATTCATGTCCGACTCTGTGTAGCCCCATAGACAGCAGCCCACCAGGCTCCCCTGTCCCTGGGATTCTTCAGGCAAGAACACTGGAGTGGGTTTCCACTGCCTTCTCCAATGCTTGAAAGTGAAAAGTGAAAGTGAAGTCTCTCAGTCGTGTCCAACTCTTTGCAACGCCATGGACTGTAACCCACCAGGCTCCTCCGCCCATGGGATTTTCCAGGCAAGAGTACTGCAGTGGGTTGCTATTGCCTTCTCTACTAGCGTGTGAGATGAGTGCAGTTGTGCGGTAGTTGAGTATTCTTTGGCATTGCCTTTCTTTGGGACTGAGTTGGGACGTGCAATTTGAAAACATAGAAGTGAGACTGGGCTCTGGTTAGAATTCAGTTATTATGTGAGAGCTGCTGTTATTAACATGGGTCTAGGTGCTGCCTTCATGATGGTCGTTGTTTCTGCGTCTTACTTGTCTTTTCTTGCTTCTGGCTTCTGCTCCTCTAGATCAAGCCATACGATTGTAAAGCTTGTGGGGAGAGGTGTATGATTGGACCCTGAGTTGGTAGTGAAGGGAGGGAGAGATCCAAAGTGAGTGTATCTTTGATCTGTTGGACTTGGGGACAGTGGCTGTCCCTGAGATGGCAACATGGGCAGAAAAGCAGCCTTGCTGAGAGAGTGAGGGCAGCCTGGGACATCACAGGGAAGTGTCTGGGAGGCTACAGGACAGCCAAGTCTGGAGGTCAGGAGAAAGACTGAGGCTAGAAGGAGATGTGTGTGTCACTACCATAAATGTAGAAGGTGAACTGAGGAGGTGAGATAGAGGAGTCTGGGCAAGCGAGAGTCTGTGGCGGAGACCTCGATGGGAAAAGAGGAATTCCCTGCTGGTCTAGTGGTAAAGAGTCCACCTGCCAATGCAGGGGACACAAGTTCAGGCCCTGGTCCAGGAATATTCCACATGCTGCAGGGCAACTGGCCCACGCACCACAACTACTGAAGCCCATGTGCCCTAGAGTCCATGCTCTGCACTAGAGAATAGTCCCTGCTCACCGCAACTAGAGAAAGCAACAAAGAAGCAGTGCAGCCATAACAAATAAATAAATAAATTAGATGGGAGAGTTTGGTGCTGAGTCGGGGCAGGGTCCCTGGGGAGGAGGGGAGGGATTGGTTGGAAGGACATTTTAGGAGGCCAGTGGAAGGCCATGGTGACTGACAGGCTGTGGAGAGAAACAGAGAAAAGCCCAAGATGAGGCTTAGGTCTCTCTTTAGTGACTCGGGACCACAGGCCTCCCTGAGACAGAGACCCAGGAGGAGGAGCACAGATTGGGGGGAAGATACTGAGAGCACACTGAGACACAGTGAGTGAGCCCTGCTGGGGGACATCCAGGGGCAGGCATTCCAGGGGGCTGCTGGTCACCTGGTCCGGAGCTCAAGAGTTAGGGATAGCATCTGGGGCTTCTCATTTTCCCCTTTCCCTTCTTGTCCTTCACAAAGGCTCCAACTACTATGTGCGCATCCTGAGCACCATTGACCGGGAGCTGCTCAAGCCCAACGCCTCGGTGGCCCTCCACAAGCACAGCATGCCCTGGTGGACGTGCTGCCTCCCGAGGCCGACAGCAGCATCATGATGCTCACCTCAGGTGAGGGGGAGCCCAGGGCCAGGGAGGCCTGATGGGACCCTGCGGGCCAGGCTGGGAGCCCCAGCTCTGCTCTCCCACCAGATCAGAAGCCAGACGTGATGTATGCAGACATTGGGGGCATGGACATCCAGAAGCAGGAGGTGCGGGAGGCCGTGGAGCTCCCACTCACACACTTCGAGCTCTACAAGCAGGTAAGGAGCCAGATCTGACGGGAGGGAGAGGCCGGGTCCACCGGGTCTCCAGCTGGTGATGCACTCCCTGGCTCATCCTTCTCTCCACCTCTGGGCTTCAGATCGGCATCGACCCACCCCGAGGCGTCCTCATGTACGGCCCACCTGGCTGCGGGAAGACCATGCTGGCAAAGGCTGTGGCTCATCACACGACAGGTGAGCCGCTCGGCCCCTCCCCCAAGCTCTGGTCTTCTGGGCTTTTCTGACCTTGCCCTCAGCTCTCTCATCTTCCCCAGGAAGTAGTGTGGCATGGCGATTAAGAATGTGGGCTCTGGGGTCAAAGCCCTAGCGTGTGTCTTACTGAGTGGCGATACCATCCTGGGGAGGTGACTTTACTCTCATGCCTCAACTTCCTCATCTAATAAAATATTCATTTCATAGTATGATTGTGGAGAGAATTAATGCAATAATGACATAGTTTTCCTTTGATGGGTCATGACCTGTTAGTAATTATGAATTCAAATTCATGGGTTCTAACCAGCATTTTAAAAAGTAAAACAGAACAGAAAACATCAGAGTTCACCCCACATACTAAGAGCTCATATTGTTTGTACAAATTAATGCACACAAATATGCATACACATATCTGCTGTGGTTGTACAAATGTACTTCTTGTAAGTTTCAAAGATGTCTGAAAGTCACTGTATTACTGTTTGTAAAGTCTAAAAACAGGACTCCTAAAATCTTAATATACCAAGCCAGGAAGCAGTAGAGAGTGGTGGGTAAGCACTAGTCAGGCCGCCTGGGTTTTTGAAATATGGATCTCTTACAACTTCTTATGTAAGGGTGTACTACTTATGTAAGTTAGTTTATGTAACTTCTTGGCAAGTTAGCCTCTATGTGACTCCATTTCCTAATTTTCTGGATTATTCAGAGGATTAAACCAATATAAAGCTTCTAAAACTGTACCTTGGCACATAGTAAGTATAGTAAATATTAGCCATTGTCGTGATCATTCATTGGTTTAGCAGCTCATTGAACTTTTGCAGTCCCCGGTGCTGGGATAGAGTGATGAGCCAGACATGTCCCCTGCATTGGAGAGTTTCCCAGTTTGGCTGAGGAAAAAAGGAAAATAAACCCTTAGTCACTCAATATTTATTGAGCACCTGATACATAACAAGCTGTGTCCTAGGTGCGGAAGACAAGTCTCCATACCTCATAGATGTGATGTCTTAGTTGAGGATGTACTTGAATAGATGAATGAATAGGTCATATGTCGTATGGTGCTAAATGCCTGAAGAGAATAATTATGAGGTAGAGAGATAGGGAAAAACAGGTAGCTTTATGTGCCAGGACTGGAGGTGGTCAGAGAAGACTTTTCTGAGGTGACATTTATGTAAAGACCTAGAATATGCTTTTGAGAGAGTGAGTCATGTGAACGTCTGGGGGGACAGAGTGTGTCAGACTCTGAGGGACTTCACTGGTGCAAAGGCGTTGAGGCAGATATGTGCTTAATGTCCCAGAACAGTGAGGAGGCCCCTATAGTTGAAGCCGCATGAGCAAGGGGTCATGGTAGGAAGTGAGCCTGGGTGGGGATAGTCTCCAGAGTAGCAAATGCCTCAGGAAAGCAAGGAAGGTAGTGGGCTAGCCCTCCAGGAGGGCTGTCAATCCATTCTGCATAGGCCTCTCAGAGAGGGTCCTAGAAGAGAGCTGTGCGCAGTCTGCTAGGCACTCAGTAAGGAGAGGGAGTAGCATTTGCGAAGACCAGGGGGTGGGAAAGAACTTATCTAGGGAGTCACGAGTAGTGGTGAGTAGCCGTGACTAAACTCTGTGGGGGCAGGGAACTGGTGATTTTGTCCTTTTGTGTTTCCAGTGCTCGCCCAGTAGCTGAATTGTGGTAGGTGCTCAGAAAATAACTGATGAAGGCTGACTGAAGGAGGGGTTGTGGGACCAGAAGTCAGAAAGGGCATGAATATAAATCATCTTAGTGCTAATATAAGAGAGTTTGGCCTTTGTCCTGAGAGCACGGCGGTTTTAGACAGGCCGAGTTCAATAGAAATACAGCCCTGGGACAACAGAGCTTGAACTCTGAGGGTTCACTTGTACCCAGATTTTTTCACACGATGCATGGTTGGATGAATCCACAGATGCAAAACTGTAGATACGGAGGGCCAGCTATAAACTTATACACAGATTTTCTACTACACAGAGGATCGGTTCCCCTAAACCCTGTGTTGTTCTAGGGTCAGCTGTAGAATGCAAGCTATATATATAATTTAAAATTTTAAGTACTCATTATTTTAAACACGTTAAACAGGTGAACTTTGTTTAAAATATATCTATTTCTTAGTTAATTGGTATATTCAAAATGTTATTTTAACATGTAGCAGATATGAAATTTGAGTTTTTTCTATCACTTTATCATTGTGGTAAAATATATGTAATGTAAAATTTATTACTTTAGCCACTGTGTGAGTGTAGTTTACAACTGACATCAAGTGCATTCACAGTCCTGTGCAGTGACCACCACTATCCATTTCCAGAACTTGTTCATCATCCCAAACTGTAACTCTGTACTCATTAAACAATAATTCCCTATTTCTCCCTTCCCACCGTCCCTGATAACCCTCTATTCTACTTTCAGTCTCTGAATTTGCCTGTTCTGGGCACCTCATGTATGTGGATGAGTCACACGGTATTTATCTCTTTGTGACTGCCTGCTTTCACTTAGCATCATGTCTTCAGGGCTCACCCATGTTGGAATGTGTCAGAACTTACTTCCCTTTAAAGGCCAAATCATATTCCACTGTATGTATAAAGCATATTTTATCTGTTTGTTGTTTGTTGGTGGCCATTTATTGAGATGTTTTACTTTTTTTGGTACTGTCTTTTGAAGTCTGGTATGTATTTCACACTTAAAGTACATCTCATTTTGTTTGGATCAACCACATTTCATTTGCTCAGTAGCCACCGTATTATGCACAACTCCTAGTTTATGACCAGGTCTACATAGTGGATTCTGTGTCTCCTTTCTCTGTGGTACTTGGAAGGAATGTCCTGAAGGTTGCTCCATGCAACACAACGCCACATCCAGACACTAACAAACAAGTTAAACTCTAAGAATAGATAGAAAGGAGAGGCAGGCCCAGAACAAACCTGTTGTCAACCCCATTGCCACTTGTTATGTCAGAATATGTGCTCCTGGTTCCTGACTCTTGCATGATATTCAAAGGTGGGTCCTTTGAGCAAATGGAACTAAGCTCTTGGTGAGGCAACATGATGCCTTAGTGTATGAAAAGCCTGTTTTCTTGCTGGTTTTTTAAGCACTCTGAAAATCCACTTTTTTTTTTAATATATATATATTGGATTCCATGAATGTCTCTAGCTCTATTTTATAGGCATGTTGGAGTACAGACACATTTTAAAAAATACCTGATTTTTAAATGTTGGGCCAACAAATGGCACATTCATAGGCAGGATTCACGATTTGGGCTGCTGGGTCTCTGAGGGGTACGAGTGAGTACCTGGTCCTCCTGACTGGATCTAGAACCCTGCCCAGGTCATGAGAGAATGACCTGACCACTTGGAGTGGGCATCCAAAGAAACGGATGTCCTCAAGGAATGCTCAGTTTCAGTTAAAGTAGTATGGGGCCCTACAGGCAGGAGTCCCATTCCCGTCTGACCCCTGTCATCCTGCCATCAGCTGCATTCATCCGCGTCGTGGGCTCAGAGTTCGTACAGAAGTACCTGGGTGAGGGTCCTCGCATGGTCCGGGACGTGTTCCGCCTGGCCAAGGAGAACGCACCTGCCATCATCTTCATAGATGAGATTGATGCCATCGCCACCAAGAGATTTGATGCCAGACAGGGGGTGAGTGATGCCCACACAGGGCCTGGGGTCTTGGGCAGCCTTGCCTCCTGGATGCCCTGGGCTGACCGTGTTACATACTCTCCAGCTGACAGGGAGGTTCAGAGAATCCTGCTGGAGCTACTGAATCAAATGGATGGATTCGACCAAAATGTCAACGTGAAGGTTTGGGATTCAGGATGGGCAGGGGAGGTGTGGTGTGGGAATGAGGGAAAGATGGAGGCTGGCCTATGAGGGGACAGCTATTGCAGTGGGAGGGAGAGTATAGAAGGGACAGAGGTCTGAGCTGGCCTGTCCCCGATGCCAGGTGATCATGGCCACAAACAGAGCAGACACCCTGGATCCTGCCCTGCTGCGGCCGGGACGCCTTGACCGTAAAATTGAATTTCCACTCCCTGACCGCCGCCAGAAGAGACTGATTTTCTCTACTATCACCAGCAAGATGAATCTCTCTGAGGAGGTTGACTTGGAAGATTGTATCCTCCTCTAGAAGCAAGGGGAGGTCACCATTGGGAATGGGGGTTGTATCTCCACCTCTGCCCTCACTGGCCACCCAGATTGAGCAGGTGGGAGACCAAGGTTTGGGAAGGGGCCTGATAACAAAGACAGCCCACGAACAACTTCTGGCCCTGGGCGTTAACCCTGTCATGGAGGGAATAGTTTCCTTAACACATCTGCCACAGATGTGGCTAGACCAGATAAGATTTCAGGAGCTGATATCAACTCCATCTGTCAGGAGGTGAGTGATGGTTTCTGTCTAGATTGGGCAGGGGTATGTGTGGAGACCCTTCCTCTTGAAACCACTCTGCCTTCTGTCCCTCATTGCCACCCTGGGTCTTGGGCTGCATCTGTGTCTTCCTGCACCATCACTGGAGGCGAGGAGTGCAAGGAGTAGGTTTTAACTCTTATCCCTTGACAGAGCGGGATGTTGGCTGTCCGAGAGAATCGCTACATTGTTTTGGCCAAGGACTTCGAGAAAGCATACAAGACAGTCATCAAGAAGGATGAACAGGACATGAATTTTACAAATGACCCCTCTACCCAAACCAGAGGGGCCGGGGGCTTCTGTCACCTCCCCAGCCTCTTTCCCCAAACCTAGTTCTCTTTCCTCTTTACCCAAGATTGATTTATTCATTAAACAATATGACTGAGTCTGTTTAATTTCTCATTATAAGTTTAACTCCTTTGGAGAAGTTGGGCCTTGAACAGGATCCTCTGGGCCCTTCCTGCTCTTCTGACAGATAGGCAGTTGAGGTACATAGCCTGGGTTACAGCTTGAGGGAGAAGTAAAGAATTCACACTAAATGGCTTCAGAAATTTGGGGGAAAGGATGGAAAATGAACAGCCCCTGACCGCAAAATAAAGCCTCTATAATCTCCCCACCCACATATCCTACAGGTAGAAGACCATTCAAGTTTTGGGCAATTCCTACCTTCTTTACACTCAGAGTATGTGTCAAGGCCAGAGGAACCACCCCATAGCGTCCCCTGGAGCAGGGATGAGGGGGCAAGGGGAAAGTTGGATGCCTGAGTTCTGTGAATGTCTGTGGCTCTTCCTACCATCTCACTGGGGCATAGATGTGTTTGGTAGGATCAGTTTGTCTTGACGTCTCTGTTTAGACCCCTCTCCCTCTGGGGAGTCTTCCCCGATACCCAAAGGGAAGGAACCCTTTCCCTGTGCTGCCCTTGCACCGTGCACATGCTCTGCTTGGGACTTCCTACATTTGCCTCCTCCAGACTGGACTCCCTCGTAGTCAGGGACTGTAGCTTGATCACAATTCAAGTCTCAGCACCCACACATGGCAGTCATTGAGTTCATGTTCCTTGGACAAATGTGTGAATGTCACCATATAGTTGGGATTGAGATGGTAAGAAGGTATAAGGAAAAACAGTTGAATCAGGTCCTTGAAGAGACAAGTGATTCCTCTGTAGATAAGCATGGCAGGGTGAGCAGAGAAGTTAATTCTTCCTCCCTCCTGGCACCTCATGAAAACAAAAGTAGGTTATAAATTCTTGTGGACACAGAAGGAGGGAGGAATGGCAATGAAACGATTTTGAAGAGGCAGAGATCTGCTTGTTGATGTAGCAGATCTGAGGAAACGTGAACTTGATCTAATGGAAAGTCTAGAAACAGATTCCCATTTTCAGAAACCAGAGGGGCCAGGTTCTGAAGGTGAGGGCAGGAAACAGGAGGATGCCTAAAAGGCTACATAAAAACCAGAACTGATACACAGAGTATGCTGGAAACAAATGAGCTGTTGTTACTCCAGGCCCTGTGACCCTTCCCCAGCCTGGCTGAAGACCTCAGATTTACTCTGCAAAGGCTGGGCCAGCAGTTTCTGGGCTGGTGTACCTGGGGCAAGGATGAGACAGGGGCCATGCTGAAGATGAGATTAACTAAGTGCCCTGAGCAGGCAACTGAAGGATTCCTTCTGAGGAAACGAAGTAGCATGATCAAGTGGAAAGTGGATGGTTAAGACACCTGAAGTCTTCACCATTCATATTCAGTAGCAGCTAATATCAAAACTGATGAGTTTATAAAAGCATATAGTTTAGAAATAATGGAAGTAAATTTCAAAAGAAAAGGATGAGAGGTCCTTGCCTCTTGGAAGTAGACAGGGAAAAACAGGGTAAGTGTGCCATGAGAATGCTTTTTTTCCTAATACACTTTGTATTCAATATATACTTGACCTTTTTTTTTTTTTTCGGCTGTGCCATACAGTATGTAGGATCTTAGTTCCCCAACCAGGGATTGAACTCCTGCCCCTGCACTGGAAATGTGGTGTGTTAACCAGTGGACCACCAGGGAAGTCCTATACTTGAATTAGGTTTGTTGTTTAGTTGCTAAGTCGTGTCCAACTCTTGGGACCCCATGGAGTGCAGCCCGCCAGGCTTCTCTGTCCAAAGGATTTCCCAGGCAAGTGGAGGTGGGTTGCCATTTCCTCCTCCAAGGGATCTTCCCTACCCAGGGATCCAACCTCACTTCAGCAGTTTCCTTCCTTTACTCTCTCTCCTTCAAGAGGACTTGTAAAATCCCTTTTTTTTTTTTTTTTTTTGGCATGGCTTTTTTATTGTTAAGTCCTAATTTAAATGCAGGAGTGACCCCTGGGTCCTGTCACAAAGGGACAAAACGCATTGTAAACATCAGTGATAAAGGGCAAAGAGACTGGGAAAAAACAAAGCCATGTACCCCAGAAATGACAGCAGAATAGTGTGATGCTCTAATTCATAAAGAAAGGGGATTAGCTGAAAGAGGGGATATTTGGTATATTTTGAGGGTTGCCCAGCAACTTTGTTGTCTATGCTTAGACAAAATGATAAAGTGGCCTCCCATCATTATGGTCTGAGTGACCCTAATGCTGATGTTCTATGAGGCTGCTTATGTCCAATAGGATAATATGGCTCAGTTGTGAGCACTAGGCTATCTTTCAATATCACTGAGGCCTACCTGTGTCAAGCCAGTTCCTGGATGTCGGAGACTGCTTTTATCTGTTCTCAGTTACATGCTACTGCATTAAGAAGGAAAAAGTAAGGCCAGTTTGCTGAACAGCCTGACACGTGAACACACTGGAAGTGGAGTCTTGAAAGCAAATGTTTTCCTACAAAGGGAAACAGATCCCTTTTCTCTCTCTGCTCTGCAAAGACAAGAGAAAGAAAAAAACAAATATATGTAAGCCTTTTTGTTTCTAATTGTTTTAATTACAATAAAGGAGCCCAAAATATAAATGTATAATGTAACAACTTATTATAAATAGAACACTTGTGTAACCATCATCCAAGGACCAGGTGGTAGGTTTCCACTGAAAAATTCCTATAAAACTCTTTGCCCAGGAGCAGTAATTATCCGAGAAGGAAATGGCAACCCACTCCAGTGTTCTTGCCTGGAGAATCCCAGGGACAGCGGAGCCTGGTGGGCTGCCGTCTATGGGGTCACACAGAGTCGGACACGACTGACGTGACTTAGCAGCAGCAGCAGTAGCAGTAGCAGCAGCAGCAATTATCCATTTTGTGAATATCTCTGCAATTCCTACAATGGAGAGTGTACCCTGGCTTGATAAAACAACAGTTCAGACAAATGTTGATCATTTCCCCAGGTTTCCTATATACCTATTCTTTTTTTTTTTTTTTAATTATTTGGCTGCATCAGGTCTTAGCTGCAGCACTTGAGATCTTTGCTGCCTCATGTGGGATCTTTTGTTTTGGTACACGGACTCTAGCTGCGGTGCGCAGGCTTAGTTGCTCCATAGCACAAAGGCTCCAAGTTCCCCGACCAGGGATTGAACCCACATCCTGCACTGCAAGATGGATTCTTAATCACGGTGCCACCAGGGAAGTCCCTCATGTATTCTTTAGTAACATTTCCTTTGGGTACAACCAGGATCAGTAAGCATACCTCATATGAGACTACAGTATATGTACTGCTAAGTTGTTAAAAAGGACTTGATGGATCAAAAATGACTCTGTACCAATGCAGCAACATGACAAACATCACCACTGTCTGCACAGACCAGAAGCCATGTCATGAGGCCACAGATCACACCACAGCCATCCCAGGTGACTTAAACAGTCTTCCATGTCAGCCGCATGGGGAGAAGAGGAGGAAGAGGATGTATAAGAAGAAAGAGCCTGAAATAGATGGTGCTCAACAAAGACTGCATCTTTTTTTTCCTTTACTTTTTTTCCTTTACTTATCCTCACAAATTATCCCAAAACATGACTTGGACATTTTGCCTCTTAAGGTATACGTACTGTCATGTCATAGGATAGAAGGCTCCAGCAGAATCCTCAGCACAGTGACTCCTCCTCCTGAAGCAGGGATATATCAGGCCAGGTAGATGCTGACCCCAGAGTCCTGCAAGGGAGAGCAGGGTTCTCTCCAGAAATAAGCCTGGTGCCCTCAGTGGTCCAGCACCTATTAATTTTTATATCAATCTGAGACGGCCTGGAACCCTCTGCTTCAGTACTGCGATGCTTGCACCTGGACACACCTCTCCTTGAGCTACAAAATATAAGAAACTATATGGGACTACAAATAACTGTGGGCATACACAGGCAAATTCTGGACCCAAAGATACAAAAAGACACACACACAAAAAAAACGCCCCCCAAACCCCAAATGCCATTTCTGAAGAGCTGGAACCAAAAGCAGGGTTACTGCACATGCCTGCCCCTGCACTCAGCACTACCAGAGGGTGAGCAAACCACCTAAGCTACCCCTCCAGCCTGACCCCTGGACACACCCTGACTCTCACCCCATATAAGGAATGAGCTCACACCCACCCCTTGGGGAGCAAACAAGGGAACCTGTTATGCTCCCTACTGCAGCCCGCAGGAGCCCCAATAAAGCCTTGTGTGAATTTCTTGTCTGGCCTTTAGTCAGCTTCTATTGATTGGGGAAGGCCAAGAACCATATAGATAATTCTGAGTTCAAACCATTACATCTAGTTTCAACCTACCATCCCAAGGTTCATTCTAGTCATCTCCTTTTCCATGTCTGAGCTTCCCCACTGATAGGGAGAAGCCTGGCTGTTCCCACTGCACTTGATATATTTACTTATATTTGATCAGTGGCCTCAAGCCACTCCCTGCATGATTACCCTCCTCATCCTGCTCAGGCTCTAAGCCCATCTTACAGCTTTAGGACTGAATTGCTCAGAAAGGGGAGAGGAAGTACAGAATGTGTTATCATCTGACTAATTGTGGGCTCACTATTCTATGGCACACTGCCTTCACAAGCATAAAGCAAAATATTTTTTCAGTCTGAGATTCTCAAAAGTATCCGCCACAGACCCACAACATCACAGAAGAGTGGAAAGAATTCCTTCATATTAAAAAAATTACTATGATTTCCATTTTTCTCTATGAAAAAATTCATTCAATTCTACGTGTGTGTTAGTCACTCAGTTGGGTCCTACTCTTTGCGACCCCATGGACTGTAGCCATCGAGGCTCCTCTGTCCATGGAGTTCTCCTGACAAGAATATTGGAGTGGGTTGCCATGCCCTTCTCCAGGGGATCTTCCTGACCCAGGGATCCAACCCGGGTCTCCTGCATTGCAGGCGGATGCTCTACCTTTTGAACTACTAGGGAAGTCCATTCATTCTATACAAACAGGCAAAATTGTTTGACAGATAAATGACAAATCTTCAGCTCAAGTCGTGAAACAGCTGATGCTGCAAGAAGATGCAACCTATTCTTTTTATAACAGATCTGCGGCTCATATGATCACACACGTGTACCAGTTACAAGGCCACTGGCACACGTGAAGTACCACACGCAGACACTCAGATTCACAGACCTGTCTCCACACAGACTGACTTGCACCTGCCGCTCAACCACCCCATCACACACACATCACCCCAGTCACAGTCCAGCACAGCCACGGTCTCCACGGCGCCCCTCACCTCACTGCTCAGTCACAAACCACACTCCAGGCCGCGGACTCCTTCCAGTTAGGTGCTGCTTCGGCACACGCCGTCTGGCACCCAAAGAACTACACACACGCAGAAACACAACTCATTCTCAGCCGAAGGTCCCGCAAGCCTCACAGCGGCAAACACACACACACACATGTACACACGCTCACGAGGCCGGGTACATAGGGACACACGCCTGTGAACCACGCGCCGGGACTACCTCGAGGGAAGAATCCGACAGTAGCCGCCTCACACGCGCTCGGCCTCAGGGCGGCACCACGGACGCACTCGGCTGTCAAGACTCTGGACTCCACTGTCTGGAGATCCGTCGAGGCTCGCATAGCCGGGACTGCTCCCGGCTGAGTCCTGTCAGGTCACCGCGGGAGTACGCGGGTACCAGAGCCCGGGACCAGAGCCGCCCCGTCCGAGCGTGCCTGCGCCTGCGCACTCAGAGCTCAAGCCCACCGGCTACCGGCCGTGGACTACGTTTCCCAGAAGCCCCAGGGGGAGGATGTAAACTTCCACCCGAGGGCTACCGGCGGTGCTTTTTGGGTTGCCCAGCCACCGCGGGTGAGCTTGTAGAAGCCGGGGGAGAAGTTGGTGCTAGATGAGGAGGAGCAGGATTTGTCCGGAGTGGGGATGGAGATGCCGCCCAAAGTGAGGACCCCAGGGAGGCTTTTCTGCCTGCAGCCTCAGGCCTGTGCGGGCAGGAGGAGAGGAGGAAAGGGATTGTGTGTGTGACTGTGTGTGTGTGTGCATGTGGTGTGTGTGTGTGCAGGACAAAGTCAAGCCTCCTGTCGGTGGGTGCGGTTGTCAGTCTGATACTGATACTTGGTTCAGTGATGAGTGTGACTGACCCACGCTCTTGCTGCCTTCCCCTCCCTCCCCTCAGCCCTGGTGTCTGCGCAGAGCTAACCAACCCGGGTCTCCTGCATTGCAGGCGGATGCTCTACCTTTTGAACTACTAGGGAAGTCCATTCATTCTATACAAACAGGCAAAATTGTTTGACAGATAAATGACAAATCTTCAGCTCAAGTCGTGAAACAGCTGATGCTGCAAGAAGATGCAACCTATTCTTTTTATAACAGATCTGCGGCTCATATGATCACACACGTGTACCAGTTACAAGGCCACTGGCACACGTGAAGTACCACACGCAGACACTCAGATTCACAGACCTGTCTCCACACAGACTGACTTGCACCTGCCGCTCAACCACCCCATCACACACACATCACCCCAGTCACAGTCCAGCACAGCCACGGTCTCCACGGCGCCCCTCACCTCACTGCTCAGTCACAAACCACACTCCAGGCCGCGGACTCCTTCCAGTTAGGTGCTGCTTCAGCACACGCCGTCTGGCACCCAAAGAACTACACACACGCAGAAACACAACTCATTCTCAGCCGAAGGTCCCGCAAGCCTCACAGCGGCAAACACACACACACACATGTACACACGCTCACGAGGCCGGGTACATAGGGACACACGCCTGTGAACCACGCGCCGGGACTACCTCGAGGGAAGAATCCGACAGTAGCCGCCTCACACGCGCTCGGCCTCAGGGCGGCACCACGGACGCACTCGGCTGTCAAGACTCTGGACTCCACTGTCTGGAGATCCGTCGAGGCTCGCATAGCCGGGACTGCTCCCGGCTGAGTCCTGTCAGGTCACCGCGGGAGTACGCGGGTACCAGAGCCCGGGACCAGAGCCGCCCCGTCCGAGCGTGCCTGCGCCTGCGCACTCAGAGCTCAAGCCCACCGGCTACCGGCCGTGGACTACGTTTCCCAGAAGCCCCAGGGGGAGGATGTAAACTTCCACCCGAGGGCTACCGGCGGTGCTTTTTGGGTTGCCCAGCCACCGCGGGTGAGCTTGTAAAGCCGGGGGAGAAGTTGGTGCTAGATGAGGAGGAGCAGGATTTGTCCGGAGTGGGGATGGAGATGCCGCCCAAAGTGAGGACCCCAGGGAGGCTTTTCTGCCTGCAGCCTCAGGCCTGTGCGGGCAGGAGGAGAGGAGGAAAGGGATTGTGTGTGTGACTGTGTGTGTGTGTGCATGTGGTGTGTGTGTGTGCAGGACAAAGTCAAGCCTCCTGTCGGTGGGTGCGGTTGTCAGTCTGATACTGATACTTGGTTCAGTGATGAGTGTGACTGACCCACGCTCTTGCTGCCTTCCCCTCCCTCCCCTCAGCCCTGGTGTCTGCGCAGAGCTATGTCTCCAAGAGAAAAGTCCAAGATTGAACCCCAGGATGAAAGTTCCCAGCAAGAAGGCACAATCTCGGCCTAAAGTGTCTCCGAAACAGACTCCTGGGAGAAAATGGTGAGAGGGGTCCTTACTTGGAGGCAATGTGGGTGCTGCTGCATTTTTCAGAACCACAGCATCCCCTTACCTCTGATCCTAGGAGTCGGCTATCATGTCAAAGACAGGCTCCCTTCTGGTCACAGGCGTGAGGCAGAGCTGATGTGGCCCTGGAGGGGACATTACCCATCTGGCTGTGCTCTAAGAAAGGCTTGGTGTCTCATGATTTCCTTCTTCCCCAGTCCTGCCAGTCTTCGCAAGAAGGATCCTGAAGAGAAAGGAAAAAATTTTCCCCATCTAAAAGTGCAGATCAGGTGAGCTTCTACTTTCTCTTTGTTTGTAAATGCATTTTTGTTTTTAGTACCTAGAAACATTTGCTTTTCTTTTCCTGAAATGTCAGTGGCCTATTCTAGGCCTATTCTTCTTTCCCAATAAATGAGGGGCCATACAGATGGGTCACCCTCTCACTCCTTGTAATAGTAAATATATATCCTGAAGTCTAAAGTTACAACTTTGCTTAATAAAGCAAATGAGATGAATATTTAAGTGGAATCATTGCTGTCCTGCAGAACCTCAGTTTAAAAGTAAGGCGAGATCAGAGGTGGTCTGATTGGTGTCAGTGACATGGGCGTCTGCTTTTTAAGGTGTTTAGAGCAGGAATGTGATTGGAAATCATGGAAATCTGTGTCATCATGTGTAAGATTTTTTCTAGGGAATTGATGGGTTGAGATTTGCTTATAAAGAGTTTGTCAAAAGAAAAAAAATGTGCATTTGAGTAAAGTAAGATTCATTGTGATGAACAATAATACTCAAATTTTAAATGTTATATGAATTTCATTTACTATTATTGGGATTCAGAGATATTTTACAAGGGTTATATCCAAAGTGATATTTCAATTGATTATTCAGTGAAGAAAGGGGAAACGAACCTAACACTGTCTGCTTTGCCCACATTTTCTTATTTAGTCTGCAGATGCCCCTCACCTGATATATTCATTCAAAGGAGAATTTTATCTGTGGAAAGGTCTTATTACATTGAAGAAGAATGTTCAAGAGTTGTTAGTCTTTATTTATAATGGTCATACTGATTCCCTTACTAGTCCCACACATGTCAAACAGATTTGCTTCCAAGATTTTCAAATATTTTTAATTGGATATAGATTTGTTGTATACTTAATATTATGGAATTGATGCTCATTTTTTTTAAAAAGTTATTCAGTTATATTACATGAGGGACTTGTAAAAAGGAAAGTTAAAATAGCCCTGGCATCATGATTAATATTTTGTGGAGGTTTATTTAGCAAAAATTTTTTTCTGTGAACCTGTATATGTGTGTGTGTATGCATGTGTGTGCAGAATAGAAACTGTTCTAATTGAACATTCAAAGGACACAGATTCCACAACTCTTATTTGGAAAAAGTAATTCTACCAAAGCAGAGGTTTCTTATATCTTCATGAATATAGAAAGAAGAGGAACATGTCAGTGATGCTTCACAAACCTTCCAAGTATTTATACCTCCAAATTTATATTATATAAATCAACTATGAATAATTATTGGCACAATTTATCAAATAAGATAGCCCTTCAGGATAAAACTTTTTTAGGTTGCTTTTGGGACTTTGCTGGTGGTCCAGTGGCTAAGACTCCATGCTCTCAATGCAGGGAGCCCAGGTTCGATCTCTGGTCAGGGAACTAGATCCCACATGCCACAACTAAGACCCAGCACAACCTAAATAAATAAATATTAAAAAATTAAGTTGCTTTAACAGAACACAGTGATAACCTCTCTAGTCCAAGTATCTTTAAATGCAAACAACATTTTGGAAGACAGGTTATAGCAGTAGAAAGCAGAATAAAATGGTAATAACTATAAATATTAATGTAAATCTTTACATAGGGCAGGAGAGTAAGATTGAACCTCTTATTAACATTCTCCATTTAATGCCTTATTAGGTTCTCTTTATCAGCTTTATGTTGAACAATGGTGTCTCTTCTTTTGTAGCAGCAAGGATGAGGAGAGATCTACTTAGCACTTTCAAGCCTTGCCTCTAAAATATGTAAAATATCATTATAAAAAAAAGTGGGCATGAGACTCAAATTTTACTATAAAAACAGAAAGTAGAAAATAATTTCATAACAATACCATCTAACTTTTATTTAGCAATTACCTGTCACTAAATGCTATGTAATATCCCAATCTTTGTGACAACTGTAGGAGATTGGTACTGTTCTTATCCCTAGTTTATCAATAAACTGACTGAGAAGTTGGCAGCTGTCAGATTAGGACTTACATTCTGAAAGTCAACAACAGAGTCTGTGTTATGAATGACATTATAATCTTTCCCTTAATTTTACATACTTTATTTTTTTCTGACTGCACCACTTGGTTTTCAGGATCTTAGTTTCCCCACCAGGTATCGAACCTAGGCCCTAAGCAGTGAAAGCACAGAGCCCTAACCACTGGACACTCAGAGAATTCCCCATACTTGTTTAATTTGCCTGTATCAGTCAGTGATTCATCAGGAACATCCTTCTCCAACATTAAATATGGACCAGTATAGTCTAGCCCCGTTGGATCCAGGGTGATTCAAAGGTGGGAACGGAGTCTGCATCCTTGGAAAAATACATAGAGATTAGAAATGGATAGTGTAGTAGGAAATATTAGTGGAGAAAAAGAGGCTGAATAACTTGGTTAATTCAGCCAGAAAAACGGGGAGCAAGAAAGAAATTACTTTCTTTCAGTCTTCCCAGAAACTGATCCCCTTTCTTTTATTTTTAGGTTTGCTTATATACCTTTTGTTACACATAGGGATGAATACAGAGTCATGCGGGGGTCAGCAGTCCTGACCTTTATCAAAATCAGGTGCTTTACATAAAAAAAAGGTTTCAGGGGTTTTACATCATCTTCTGGCCATGAGGCCTGCTGACATTTACAATCCTTTCTTTCTGATAACCAAAAAACTTATTTTTTCCAAGGGTGTTTTTTCTTAAACCAGGCACCACCCTCCAAATAAAGTTGCATTCCTATAGGGTGAGGGTGTAGTGAGTTACAATCAGGAAAGGAATTTATTTAACCCAAGGTTAACATGATCAATCTTAAAGGTTTATACTTATTTCTCCTATATGCTAGCTATATTTATTATAAAGGCAGGGAATATGGAGATTTAGCAGCAAACATCAGCCCAACAAATGAAAACCTTTCACCAGTGTTCCCCTTAAGATCTGTTTAGTCTTAAGATAGTGATAAAGTTACATTTTTACATAGCGAGGACACAGTGATTTATAACAAAGTACAGTGATCTATAACAAAAGAGAAAATTCATTAACTCAAAAAGTCTAGTATTGCTAACCTTAAAAACTACTATATTTCCTTTTCTATATTCCAAATACATTGATTAATATATCCCCAGGTGCCTAAGGATATGGAGGCCTGGCAGCAATCATCGACTCAACAATGGGAAAAGCCCTATGCTAATACTCCAAACTCTGTGCTGTTTATGGTTGAGAGGTTGTCACACAAGCTAGTCTGTCAGCAGAGAGGTTTGACCTGAGACACCCTTGTCACACCCAGGACAGGGAATTAGCAGTAATTATTGGCACGATAAATGAAAAAACCCTTTACCAATATAATTCCTAATCAACCCACTAATACTATACTAATAATCTTCTAACTTCTCAAAAGAGTCTGTATTTAGAAAGTTTTAAAGCATCTCATGCCTCTCACAGTTGGGAGGCTGTAAACAATCACATGTGGCCAGACGAACCTGATCAGGTAGGCTAGAGAACCTTCAGAGTTTGTAAGTTGAAACACTGTTGTCACGCCCAGGAATTTTTATTAACTGGAGCTGCAAGTTAACTCCTTCTCCAAGAGAAATGGTGATGGGGAGAACCTCCCGTAAAGTCAGAGGTGTAAGTGAGAGCATAAAACAGACTCTGCTTTTGGGGGTAGATGCTCGGGAACAGGGGGTTTCCTGAGGCTTGATCACGCCCTTGAGTATGCCAAACCTCCTTCCTCATGACCTTTGCCATGGGTGGAGTTCCTCACGCTGGCTCCCGGCAGGTGTTAATAGGGGCCTTAGTGTGCCATCAAAACTGACCATAATTTTGTATTTAAAGTGGACAACAAACAAGGACCCACTGTATAGCACACAGAACTCTACTCAATGTTATGTGGCAGCCTGGATGGGAGGGGGTTTGGGATAGAAGGGATATATGTATATGTGTGGCTGAGTCCCTTCACTGTTCACCTGAAACTATTATAACATTGTTAACCAGCTATACCCCAAAACAAAATTAAAAGTTCAAAGGGGGGTAAAAAACTGACCATAATTTATTCAACCTGTTGCCTCTTGTAGCTATTTATTTTTCTAACAGTTGGTTATTCTAAGTTGTTATATGATAAACATCTTGCACATGTATCTTAGTGTGCTAAGAAAAACTGCCTAAAAATGGAATTGTGGTTGAAAACAGACATTAGGGCTCACAGTATGCTGAATCTTATGATAGTAGTTAGAGGAACACAAGCATTGAAACATAGTCACTATCCTTAAGTTTCTTATAATATGACAAATAATATAAAGTCAAAATAGAATAAGCATGAGATAGGGGGTAATAAGGGGTAATAAGGGCTTCCCTGGTGGCTCAGTGGTAAGGAATCTGCCTGCAATGCAGAAGATCCCCAGGAGAAGGAAATGGCAACTCATTCCAGTATTCTTGCCTGGGAAATCCCATGAACAGAGGAGCCTGGTGGGCTACAATCCTTGGGGCTGAAAAAGAGTTGGACACGACTGAGCAACTAGACAACAACAAGGAGGTAATAAAACCACTAGAGGTCACATTTCTTGGGAGTTCATAGACAGGAGATAGTATTTAGTATTTGTCAGCTTTTGACCAGTTTATTCTGAGTTTAGGGGAACTCTGTGGTGAAAAATGAAATTTAGGCTGTATGATTCATACCAGCTCTGTCCAGTAGAACTTTCTGCGAAGATGGATATGTTCTATATTTACATTCTCCAGTATGGTAGCTACTAGCCACATGAGGCTCTCAAGCACTCAAAATGTGGCTGGTGCAGCTGAGGCAGTGAATTTTTAATTTTACTTAAATTTGATTTGATTTAAATAGCCATATGTGGCTCTTGTATTAGATAGCACAACTTCATATCTTACAGTTTTGCTTCTAATGATGTTAGATTCTAAGTGAGACTAATGGAACAGATACAGATCAATATCATCAGAAATGTGGGTGGGCTGAAGACTCTTTTTTTCTTTCTCTCCTTAGCTGCACTGGGTCTTAGTTGCTACATGTGGGATCTTCCATCCTTGTTGTAGCATGTGGGATCTTTAGCTGCAGTATGTGGAATCTAGTTCAATGACCAGGGATTGAACCCTGGCCCCCTGCATTGGGAGCTCAGCGTCTTAGCCACTGGACCACCAGGGAAGTCCCTGGAGACCCTTCTGCTGGAGTGCCTGGTCTGGCTTCATGCAGGAAGCCCCTGCTTTGTATCCAGACTTGTGCAGCTTGTTCCCTGTGGTATAGTGAAGGTTTGGCTTCATTCAGGCTCCCTCTTTTCCCTTCTGATTTGTATGTGGGGTATTATGGGGACAGAAATACAAAGAAGGCAAAACAGGATCGTATTAACTAAGTCATTTTGGGATCCCTTTGAGACATGGCTGGTCTCAGAGTCTCTGTTCCTCCCCCAGTCCTGGCTTCTCTGGATCCTGTGCTTTTCGAGTGGAGGAAGCCCAGAGAGGACTACCAAGTTCTTGCAGTTCTACGACCATGGCCCATGTAAGTTCACATTTCTCTTCCTTGAGATGCTGTGGTTTTTGATTTCATGTGATCATGTTTATTATCCTGAAACTTCCTTCCTGAGACAGCACTATTGCTCACGTTGCCCTCAATCACTCTGATTTCAGTGAAGGATGGAACCACACAACTTAGTGGCCTTCTTCTTTGCCCCTCGTTTCTCTCTCCAGTGTTCACCTATTTCATCACCTCTCCAAGGACTCAGTCTCTCTCAGGACCACTGGGTGAAGCTGCTTGAGGGAAATCCTTGAATTTCTCTTGTTAGAGTCCTGATTCCATGACACAGAGATGATGGTCCATTAGACTCCACAGACCTGAGTGTTTCAGGTTGATAAGATGGAATTTAGTGTTGATTTTTTGCACATGATGAGATTTCATATTGTAAGAGGTTTACAGGACTAGGTTGGAGTGTGATTGAGGCCTGCATGTCAGACTCTCAAGGGTCTGTCCAAGGGGTCCCCAGAGGGATAAATAACAGAACAGAAGTCAGTTTTGTGCTTGAAGAGGGTGTACGGGTCTCTAGTGACATCAGTGTCATTGTGGATCATCCTACATCAGCACCCTTCAGCTTAGGATCCAAATAACTGTTCCTGATGGATGGTAGTGGTAGCAGGTGGGAAGACCCTCCCAGATCCCTAATGGGGAATGAAGAAAGTCTAAAGGGACTGAGCTTTAGAAAGAAACGCTAGGGCTTCCCTTGTGGCTCAGCTGGTAAAGAATCGACCTGTAATGTGGGAGACCTAGGTTCGATTCCTGAGTTGGAAAGGTCCCCTGGAAAAGGGAAAGGCTACCCATTCCTGTATTTTGGCCTGGAGAATTCCATAGACTGTATAGTCCATGGGGTCACAGAGTCAGACACGACTGAGCAACTTTCACTTTTCACTTTTAGAGGGACTGGGGGAGACCTTAGACATTTTGTCCAACCTAAATGCCTAAAAGTGACAGAAGGATTAGTCCGATATATCCACAAGATGGGTGAATAGCCAGCCAGTAAATAAAAGAATTTGTCATCTGTTATGACAAGGGAAAATGCTTATGACATTATCTTGCATAATAATGAACCTGCTGCTGCTGCTAAGTCACTTCAGTTGTGTCTGACTCTGTGCAACCCCATAGACGGCAGCCCACCAGGCTTCCCCATCCCTAGGATTCTCCAGGCAAGAACACTGGAGTGGGCTGCCGTTTCCTTCTCCAAGGCATGAAAGTGAAAAGTGAAAGTGAAGTCGCTCAGTTGGGTCCAACTCTTTGCAACCCCACGGACTGCAGCTTACCAGGCTTCTCTGTCCGTGGGGTTTTCCAGGCAAGAGTACTGGAATGGGGTGCCACTGCCTTCTCTGTAATGAACCTGAGTATTAATTAAATCAAATGTCTGCCACTGTGCCGTGCTCAGTCATGATTGACTCTTTGCAACCCTAGGGACTGTAGCGTGCCAGGTTCCTCTGTCTATGGGATTTTCCAGGGAAGAATACTGTGAGTAGGTTGCCATTTCCTCCTCCAGAGGCTCTTCCTGACCCAGGGATCAAACTCGTGTCTCTTGTGTCTCCTGCATTGACATGCGGATTCATTACCAACTGCGCCAAATCAAATGTCAGTAAAGTCCTATTTTCTTAGAGATTTTGGAGTATTTGGGGGAAAAACAATTCATTACTTATTTTTCCTTTTAATTTTTTGAAAGGAAAACAGAACATAACTCACATTTATTCACAGTTTAAACTATTTGCATGATAGGCAATGTGCTTATTTATATGATTTTGTTTTACTGGAAAACTTTATTCATTCATTACATGATATACAGGACATTCTATTTGCAACAACTGTATTCTCAAAAGTATATAGGCACTCCATTTGACAAATTACTGATTTTCTTTTTCTTCCATACATGTTACAGGCTTGATGCCAGGTTAACTGTTTGTTATATTGCCTCTTTCCTACAAAGCAATCTTCCCCTTTTGAAAAGACAGTTAAAACATTGTTTATAATACATGGGTCTGTCATTTTAGATGTCCTTGTCATTCAGGGATGTGGCCATAGACCTCTCCCAGGAAGAGTGGGAGTGCCTGGACCCTGTTCAGAGGGCCTCGTGCAGGGATGTGATGTTGGAGAACTACAGCAACCTGCTCTCCTTGGGTAAGGATATCTGCACAAATAATTGACAATCTGCCTTCTAGAATACCAGTTTTCTCCACTGTTGAATTTCAGAGCTCTGTTTTAAGACACCAGCTGAATGGCTTTCCCCTAGTTTGAAAGAATGGTTTGAGTGTTATTGGGTTGGAAACAGGCACATATTTGAGTGCCATCTTCTCTATCCTTCAGTGACCTTCACTCTTTCCTCTGGCCCTTCCTACAGTTGCCTGTTATTCTACATTATTTCCAGGTTTGAGTCCTGTAATGTATTCAGAGAAGCCAGGTGTCATATAATGTGCATGCTCAGAATTCCTGGAGCTGTTCTGTGTTCAGGTCTGGCCTACCTGCAGAGAGATTAGCTAGTCTCAGGGTTTTGTGTTTTCGTGATCATCAGAGGAGCCTCTACAGTTTATATAGTGTTGGATGGATTAACAAGATTCATTCACTTTTTTTTCAGTTGTGCCACTTGGCATGCAGGATCTTAGCTCCCCATGCAGGGATCAAACACCACCTCCCCCCCTGCAGTGAAAGCATGGAGTCCTAACTGCTGGATCGTCAGGGAAGTGCCCAGTAGTATTCATTCAAAACGGAAGTAAACACAACCCATCCTAGATGAGACATATTCTCTCTAACCTACTTTGTGGTTGAAAATTCTAGTCTGTGAATCTTACAGTTTCTATTGAAAGAATTCTGAGGAGGAACTTGGAAGTATTTTTGAAGCAATATTTTTCTTTTGGGCTTCCCAGGTGACTCAGTGGTAGAGAATCTTTCTGCTGCTTCAGGAAACATGGGTTTGATCCCTAATGGGACAGATCCCCTGGAGATAGAAATGGCAACCCACTCTAATATTCTTGACTGGAAAATCGCATGGACAGAGGAGCCTGGCGGGCTACAGTCCATGGTGTCACAAAAGAGTCAGATGTGACTTAATGACTAAACAATAACAAGAAATTTTTCTTTTACTAAATAAGACAACAACAAAAATAATACTGCATGCTAGGCATCCTTGCAAGCTCTTATATATATATTAATTTATTTAGTTCTCACAAGAGTCCTCTAAGGTAATAATAGCCCCATTTACACTGATAAAAGCATAATACATGGAAGGAGTGACAGAGTATTTGAATCCAGACCATCGGGCTCCAGAGTCTGTGTCCTCAATGACTTTCTGTACTGCCTTTAAAAGTAGAACAGACCTTCTCCCTCTCTTATTTGGCCTCTTTAGTCCTATGACCATGAATCCCTCTAAATGTGAATATTATATTCTTCAATGGCCTTTTCAATTTTATCAAAAGCTATTTTGACCTATAGGACTTTCCAGGTGGTGCAGTGCTAAAAAATCCACCTGCTAGTGCAGGAGGCATAAGAGATGTGGATTTGATCCGTGGGTCAGGAAGATCCCTTTGAGTAGGAAATGGCAACCCGCTCTGTCATTCTTGCCTAGAAAATTCCACAGCCAGAGGAGCCTGGGGGCTACAGTCCATAGGGTCACAAAGAGTCAGACAGGACTGAGCACATACACACACACACACACACACACTTTGACCTAGAGTTTAATATAAATGTAACCAAGTCTAAATTAAGTCATTTTGAACCTACAGTTTTTGTTGTAAGTCATGTGGCATTTCTTTCTTGTGAGCAGGATGTTCCACTCCTAAGCCAGACATGATTACATTATTGGAGCAAGAGAAAGAGCCCTGGATGATAAAGAGAGAAGGAACAGGAAGTTGGTTCACAGGTGAACCTTCAGTGACCTTCACTCTTTCCTCTGGCCCTTCCTACAGTTGCCTGTTATTCTACATTATTTCCAGGTTTGAGTCCTGTAATGTATTCAGAGAAGCCAGGTGTCATATAATGTGCATGCTCAGAATTCCTGGAGCTGTTCTGTGTTCAGGTCTGGCCTACCTGCAGAGAGATTAGCTAGTCTCAGGGTTTTGTGTTTTCGTGATCATCAGAGGAGCCTCTACAGTTTATATAGTGTTGGATGGATTAACAAGATTCATTCACTTTTTTTTCAGTTGTGCCACTTGGCATGCAGGATCTTAGCTCCCCATGCAGGGATCAAACACCACCTCCCCCCCTGCAGTGAAAGCATGGAGTCCTAACTGCTGGATCGTCAGGGAAGTGCCCAGTAGTATTCATTCAAAACGGAAGTAAACACAACCCATCCTAGATGAGACATATTCTCTCTAACCTACTTTGTGGTTGAAAATTCTAGTCTGTGAATCTTACAGTTTCTATTGAAAGAATTCTGAGGAGGAACTTGGAAGTATTTTTGAAGACAATATTTTTCTTTTGGGCTTCCCAGGTGACTCAGTGGTAGAGAATCTTTCTGCTGCTTCAGGAAACATGGGTTTGATCCCTAATGGGACAGATCCCCTGGAGATAGAAATGGCAACCCACTCTAATATTCTTGACTGGAAAATCCCATGGACAGAGGAGCCTGGCGGGCTACAGTCCATGGTGTCACAAAAGAGTCAGATGTGACTTAATGACTAAACAATAACAAGAAATTTTTCTTTTACTAAATAAGACAACAACAAAAATAATACTGCATGCTAGGCATCCTTGCAAGCTCTTATATATATATTAATTTATTTAGTTCTCACAAGAGTCCTCTAAGGTAATAATAGCCCCATTTACACTGATAAAAGCATAATACATGGAAGGAGTGACAGAGTATTTGAATCCAGACCATCGGGCTCCAGAGTCTGTGTCCTCAATGACTTTCTGTACTGCCTTTAAAAGTAGAACAGACCTTCTCCCTCTCTTATTTGGCCTCTTTAGTCCTATGACCATGAATCCCTCTAAATGTGAATATTATATTCTTCAATGGCCTTTTCAATTTTATCAAAAGCTATTTTGACCTATAGGACTTTCCAGGTGGTGCAGTGCTAAAAAATCCACCTGCTAGTGCAGGAGGCATAAGAGATGTGGATTTGATCCGTGGGTCAGGAAGATCCCTTTGAGTAGGAAATGGCAACCCGCTCTGTCATTCTTGCCTAGAAAATTCCACAGCCAGAGGAGCCTGGGGGCTACAGTCCATAGGGTCACAAAGAGTCAGACAGGACTGAGCACATACACACACACACACACACACACTTTGACCTAGAGTTTAATATAAATGTAACCAAGTCTAAATTAAGTCATTTTGAACCTACAGTTTTTGTTGTAAGTCATGTGGCATTTCTTTCTTGTGAGCAGGATGTTCCACTCCTAAGCCAGACATGATTACATTATTGGAGCAAGAGAAAGAGCCCTGGATGATAAAGAGAGAAGGAACAGGAAGTTGGTTCACAGGTGAGTGATGGCAGATCAGCCAAGGGGGATGACATCGTACCCTCTGGGTCAGGGAGACACATGGCCCTGAGATGAAGGCTCCTTTCAAAGGCCCAAGACCCAGGGGAAAAGGCCTCATTTCTGGGAAAACATTAAAATCCCCCAACATGAGCCCCCAACAGCACTTCATCTTTACCCTAGTTTGTCATGCTCCTTATTTCACTTCTCTTCTATTTCCCTCCCATTTCAAAGAGGGAACTGCCTTCTCTTTTCCCCACTGACAACAATTTTATCTATGTTTCCAAGTCCTCTTCTATATTTACACTTCTATTCTTTTCTCCATTCCATAAAATTATTTTATACCCATTTCCAACTTACTTGAAAGCAAGACTGTGCCCAAGTTTAAGTACTATTGATATAGATTCCTACATGTTGTAGTAAAGAAGATGACCTGTACAGAGAAGCAAGGCAATATGGTGGTGATATGTTTTTATCTGTGGTAATTTGTCTGAATTTTATTCTAAGAGATTAAAGAGAAACCTTTGGGGAAAAAATTATGTACAGATTCTCAAAGTGATCTGCCTCAGAATCATCATTCCTTTGTTTGGTTTGTTGCCCAAAAAGCAATATACTTAAGGAACTCCCCTACATTCATCCTAAGTAGGGGGACCACTGACTCAACTTGTTCATCCAATCACTTATTTTGCCCTCTTTTAGCATCACATCATTTTCTGAAGCCTTTTGCCTTCTTTCAAATTGCATTACAATTTAAAGTTCTCTAAATCAGGATCCAGCAGACAAACAGCTTATCATCTACTTTTGAATGGCTCACAGGCTAAAACTGGCTTTTACATTTTTAATTGTTGAAAAAAATCAAAATAAGAATATTTTTTGAAACAAAAATTTTACAAAATTCAAATTTATGTGTCCATATACCATATGTGATATTACAACATAGATACACTTATTCAGTTATATACTGTCTAAGGCTCCCTTCATGGAGAAGGAAATGGCAACCCACTCCAGTGTGAGAATCCTAGGGATGGGGAAGCCTAGTGGGCTGCTGTCTCTGGGGTCGCACAGAGTCGGACACGACTGAAGCGACTTAGCAGCAGCACTTAGCAGCAAGGCTCCCTTCGAGCTTATAACAGCTGAGCTGGGTAATTGTCACAAAGACCATATGTCCTATAAAAGCTAAAGTTTTTACTATCTGGCTCTTTACAGAAAAAGTTTGCCGACCTCTGCTTTAAAACTCAACTTCTAATCTGTGTTATTCTTAGTTTGTCTTTTATTTTGACTATAAGATGCAATCCCTTATTCTACCCCCAACACAGAGAAATCACATCACAGCATTTGTTTCCTTTTTTTCCTCCAGATTTGGAATCTAAGTATTTCACCAAGAAGTTATTTCCAGAAAAGGATATTTGTGGAATATATTTGTTTCAGTTGCAGACAGTGGACGAAAGTCAAGCTTCTATCCATGAAGACACCATTTTCAGAAATGATTTGCAGTATAAACATGAGTTTGAGAGACAAGAAGAACATCAAATGAGATGTGGTAGTCAAATAATAATCCAAAAACATGTAGCTTTTCCTCTACATGAGAAAATTCATGCTATAGAGAAGTCATATGAATGTAAGGAATGTAGGAAGGCTTTTAGACAACAGTCATACCTTATTCAACATATAAGAATTCATACTGGTGAGAGACCTATAAATACAAGGAATGTGGGAAAGTCTTTTGTTGTGTGGGGAACTTAGAGTACTTAAGACAATTCATGTTGGGGAGAGACCCCATGAATGAAACAATTGTGGGAAGACCTTTAGGTTTCATTATCACCTTACTGAACATCAGAGAATACATTCTGGTGTGAAACCCTATGAGTGCAAAGAATGTGGGAAGGCCTTTAGTCGTGTTCGAGACCTTAGAGTACATCAGACAATTCATGCTGGGAAGAGACCTTATGAATGTAAGGAATGTGAGAAGGCCTTTAGACTTCATTATCAGCTTACTGAACATCAAAGAATTCATACTGGTGAGAGGCCTTATGAATGTAAAATTTGTGGAAAGACCTTTAGGGTACAACGACATATTAGTCAACATCAGAAAATTCATACTGGTGTCAAACCCTATGAACATAAAGATTGTGATAAGTCCTTTAGTTTAGAATTCATATTGGTGAGAAACCCTACAAATGTAAAGAATGTGGAAAAACCTTTCATCTCCAAACAGAACTGATTCGGCATTGTAGAATTCATACTGGAGAGAAGCCCTATGAATGTAAGGACTGTGGGCAGGCCTTTATTTGTGGCTATCAGCTAACTTTACATCTGAGGGTTCATACTGGTGAGATTCCCTATGAATGTAAGGGATGTGGGAAAACCTTCAGTAGTCGTGATCATCTTACTCAACATTACAGAATTCATACTGGTGAGAAACCCTATGGATGTAAAGAATGTGGAAAGGGCTTTCGCCTTCAAGCAGAAATTACCAGACATCACAGAATTCATACTTGTGAAAAACCCTATGAATGCAAGGAATGTGGGAAGGCCTTTATTCGTAGCAGTCAACTTATTTCACACCAGCGAATTCACACCAATGACAACACCTATGGGTGCAAAGAATGTGGAAAGATTTTCAGTCATCGCTACAATCTTACTCAACATTATAAAATTCATACCGGTGAAAAACCCTGTGTATGTAAAGAATGTGGAAAGGCCTTTCGCTTTCAAATAGAACTTACTCAGCATCACAGAATTCATACTGGTGAAAAGCCCTATAAATGTCAGGAATGTGGGAAAGCCTTTATCCGTAGCAATCATCTTATTCAACATCAGAGAATTCATACTGGTGAGAAACCTTATGAATGTAACGAATGTGGGAAGGCTTTTATTCGTAGTGATCAACTCACTTTACATCAGAGAAATCACATTAGTGAGGAATTGCTATGCATAATGTAAAGAGGATATTGATTGGTTGCTAAGTTGTGTCTGACTCTTCTGTGATCCCATGGACTAGCCTGCCAGGCTCCTCTGTCCATGGGATTTCCCAAGGAAATACTGGAGTGGGTTGCCATTTGCTTTCCAGGGGATCTTCCTGACCCACAACTCCTGCATTGCAAGTGGATTCTTTACTATCTGAGCTACTGGGGAAGCCCCTACAGAGGATAAAGTGGCCTTTAGAAAATGCGTTTTATAACAGAGAATTCATAATACAGAAAATTTTCACTTGTTAGGGAACATGTGGTAATCCTATTTGCTTCATGCTTAAAAGTTAACAGAAATAGTTTTATACTACATATATTGATTTAAAGAGCTGAAAAAATTAAAGCATCACCCAGTCTCGGTTGGTTAACTTTAGAGAATGATACTGCTGCAATGCATCTCAAACCAAGATGAAGGATACCACCTCCCCACAAAAATTGTTATTGACCAGTACTTTTTTTTTAGACCAGTACTTTTAAAAGGCACAATGAAATTGGATTACCAGATAAATAAAACTGAAAGAAAAACAAACATACAAAATGAAAGCCCCAATTTATTTTACTACTTTAAAAAAATATTTATTTTTGGTTGTGCTGGGTCTTCAGTGTTGCAGGAGCGCTTTCTCTAGTTGCAACAATAAGGGGCTACTCCTTCTAGTTTGGGTGCCTGGGCTTCCCATTGCAGTGACTTCTCTTCTTACAGAGCATGGGCTCTAAAGCACAGGCTCAGTAGTTGTGGCACATAGTCTTAGTTATCCCACAGCATGTGGAATCTTCCTGGATGAGGATTGAACCCATGTACCCTGCATTGCCTTATGCATCCTTAACTGCTGGACCACCAGGGAAGTTCCTCCAATTTTTTGTTATTGGATTTAACAGACATAAATTGGCCCTGTCATCTTTCTGTGAATAACTCTATAAATATTTGCTCTCAGTGTCTGTACCTTAACTCATTGCAGACCAGAAGCAAACAATCTGTGGACCAGCATCAGTACACAGACCACACTTTATACAGCATTACAACAGAAAATAATTCTGTTAATGTGACAGATGTGGGAGAAGACTTTAGCCATGGCAGAATTTTTACCAGAGTTCTCATAATTCCACCACTGCCTGTGTGATATTGGCAAGACACTCTTCCCCTCTGGGCCTCAGTTTTAAAGTGGTGATTATAGTACCTATCCAATAATACTTTTCTAGGGTGAAATTTTAATTTTAAAAGACCTTTAGAAGAGACTGTGTTCAATAATATTACTTTCAGTGATATTAGTAAATTCATGTGAGAGGAAGACCCTGTGAATATAAGGAATTTTTTAAAACTTTCCACTATCTTTCATTTTGTTTACTTAATTAATTATGGATAAAGTCTAGTAAAATAAACTTTCACTTCTAAAATTAAGCAGTCATTTCCAAAAACTAATGTGAGAAAGAAATCTCTAGAGGTGATAAATGTGGAGATTATGAGAGCACTTTTGAAGAGTCTGGGAGTACTGTAATTCTTTTTCTTTTATAATCCATAAAGCAGACATGTTACTGTCTGCTTTTTCTGCTCCAAATTCATGATAAATTAGAAACTAACAATGAAAAGACCACTGTCTATTTGGAAAAATAAAATGCAATGAATAATATAATGGCCTCTCTAGAATCAGTGATTGTTAATATGTTCTCTTATTTGCTTTGTATAATTTTTGACATTTTTTACTGTAGTATCTGAGTATAAATATAGACATTAGACATCATGGGGCTTTCCTGGTGGCTCAGACAGTAAAGAACCTTCCTGCAATGCAGGAGATCCAGATTCAGTCTCTGGGTTGGGAAGATCCCTTGGAGAAGGGAATTGCAATCCACTCCAGTATTCTTGCCAGGAGAATTCCATGGACAGAGGAGCCTGGGGGGAAGGGGGGTCACAGTCCACGTGGTCATAAAGAGTTGAACATGACTGAGTGAATAAGCATGTATGCATAGCCATCATAACATTTCACCTCTATATATCATGCAACTCCCAAGAAAAAAGACTGCCTCCTACTCAATCACTATGTAACTTCACACTGAAGGAGATTAACAATAGTACCATATCTGTAATATTACAGATAGATAACCAGTGCCTTGAGTGAGTGAGTGAAGTCGCTGAGTCGTGTCCAACTCTTTGCGACCCTGTGGACGTAGCCTATCAGGCTTCTACATCCATGGGATTCTCCAGGCAAGAATACTGGAGTGGGTTACCATATTACAGATAGATAACCAGTGCCTTAACCCAACATATCTAAAAGAATGTCTCTGGGAATAGTAGTATTTAATGGT
>SJYC01143130.1:0-26896 GCA_006408675.1 Madoqua kirkii
GGGTAGGGGGTGGGGGGCGGGGAGGCGGGTTGTGTGCAGCACAGCTGCAGAGGGCATGTCTGCTCTGCATCCTTCTCCCATATCTTGCCCTGTCCGTCTCCTCCATTAAATCGCTCTGGAGTCGGATCTTTTTATAATAAACCAACAATCTGGTAAGTATCTGTTTTCCTGAATTCCGTGAGCTGTTCTAGCAAATCATTGAACCTGAGGAGGGGGTATCGTGGGAACCCTCAGTTTGTAGCCAACTTGTACAGAGGTTGCAAGTAACCTGAAGACCCACTAGTTGCAATAGATATCTGAGAGTTGGGGGTTAGACTTGTGGGCCAACTCCAGGTAGATGGTGTCAGAATTGAATTGAATTCTAAGACATCCAGTTGGTGTCCCCAGAGAGGTGGCTGCTGCTTCTGCTGCTGCTGCTGCTAAGCTGCTTCAGTCGTGTCCGACTCTGTGCGATCCCATAGATGGCAACCCACCAGGCTCCTCTGTCCCTGGGATTCTCCAGGCAAGAATACTGGAGTGGGTTGCCATTTCCTTCTCCACCAGAGAAGTGGAGAACTTCTTCACAATACACTTATTTGGCTTCGTCAGGTCTTAGTTGTGGCGTGTAGGCTCAGTAGCCACACGGCATATGGGATCTTAGTTCCCTGACTAGGGATCAAACCCGAGTCCCTTGCATTGGAAAGGACTGAACAACTGGAAGTCCCCGATTGGAGAATTTCTTGGTGTGGGAAAAACTTCCATGCATTTGGTGACCAGTATGGGAAGTTGAGTGGTGAGTAGACGAACAAAAAGAATCTATTCCTTTTCACTGCCTACCAGCCAATAGGGGTAAAATTCCTACTTTTTATTATAACATAAAGGGCTCTTCAAAGTTGACTTCAGTTACAGCCTGAGTCTCATCTCTTTCCTGAACTTTATGTTCCAGAAATATAGAAATCTTTGAGTTTCCTAAAGCAAATCATGTTCTCAAGTTGCTATGCTTTGAACATACTATTGCCTTTTCTGTTGAAAAGCTCTGTGGCTCAGATGGAAAGAATCTGCCTGCAAGGCAGGCGACCCGGGTTCGATCGCCTGGAGAAGGGAACGGCTACCCACCTCGGTATTCTTGCCTAGAGAATTCCATGGACAGAGGAGACTGGCGGGCTATATATAGTCCAAGGGGTCGCAAAGAGTCGGATACGACTGAGTGACTAACACTTTAATCTGCTGAAAAGCACATAAATCTCTTTTTTAGAGAAAAACAGATCAGAATACATGCCTCCCCTTTAAGAATGGAAGTTAGTTTTTGATCCACAATGTGTTATTTGAAGGCCAAAAATGATGTCGAGGCAAACGTGTTCTTGAATTCCACAGTATTTACTGTTCTCCAGCTTTTAACACCCAGAGAGAAAAAAGATAAGAACACTCCCAGTGCTAATGAAACTTGTTAGTTTTTCTTTCCTGTTAAAGATATTTATACTTGAATTCTTCTTAAGGTTTGATATATTTTTAGATGAAATCCATAAATGAAAAGCAATGGTTACTTTAAAAGTTAGAGATGGTTTATACAGTCATATCAGACAATTTAAAAATTTGGTAATAATTTACTAAGCTTGTTCTTAAATTTGAAAGTTATTAAGATCCTTATGTGGTTAAGTGGATGAGAATGAGTTTGTTTTTTCCTCCTCACTTTCTACTGCAATTATTATTTTTTTTAATCAAGTGATTTATGACCAGTCTTATTTGGTCTTTCTCCAGCATAAATTCCCCTGTGAAGAAAGACTTCCAAGGCAAACTCTGGGCTTTTTATAGGATTCTGCTGGATTCAATAACTTCCTCCAGGAAGTTAGTCAGAAAGTTGTGTCTGACTCTGTGACCTCATGGACTGTAGCCTGCCAGGCTCCTCTGTCCATGGAATTCTCCAGGCACTGTGGATGGTGACTACAGCCATGAATTTAAAAGATGTTTGCTCCTTGGAAGGAAAGCTATAACAAACCTAGACAGCATATTAAAAAGCAGAGACACCACTTTACCAACAAAAGTCCGTATAGTCAAAGCTATGGTTTTTCCAGTAGTCATGTATGGATGTGAGAGGTGGACCATAAAGAAGGCTGAGCACTGAAGAACTGATGCTTTCAAATTGTGGTGCTGGAGAAGATTCTAGAGAGTCCCTTGGGACAGCAAGGAGATCAAACCAGTCAATCCTAAAGGAAATCAACTCAACATTCATTGGAAGGACTGATGCTGAAGCTGGAGCTCCAATATTTTGGCCATCTGATGCAAAGAGCTGACCCACTGGAAAAGACCCGGATGCTGGGAAATATGGAAGGCAGGAGAAGGGGACGGCAGAGGGGATAGTTAGATGGCATCAGTGATTCAATGGACATGAGTTTGAGCAAACTCTGGGAGACAGTGGAGGACAGAGGAATCTGGAGTGCTGCAGTCCCTGGGGTCGAACAGTTGGACACAACTTAGCAACAGATCAACAACAACGACGAAGGAATTGGATTACAACTCTTTGCACGACCATCTTTCCACTATTCGGATCCTCCTTTTAGACTGTAAATGTGGGTGTTGGTCTTCAGACTCCACATTTTGGGCACAGTATCTTTCCCAGTATGGACAACCATCAAACGACCCCTGAGTGAATTAACAGCACTTTTGATAAAAAAAAAAAAAAACAAATTCCAGTACAGCCCCAGTGATGATTATTTAACCTTGGGCTTTTTCTTTTTTTTTAATTTTAGACCACACCACTGACCTGGATGCAGGATCTTCGTTTCCTAACCAGGAATCTAACCTGTGCCTCCTGCAGTGGAAGGGCAGAGTCTCAACCACTGGGCCATCAGGCAAGTCCCTAACCTTGGGCAGGTGTCTGGTTGCCTGGCTCTGCGCTGACTCACAGAGTTCCATGGGCAGGAGTGAGCGCTCTGGAATCAAACTGCTCGGTTTGGCAGTTGCCCAGTTCTGCAGACTTGGACAAATGATTGAACTGCCCAGAACCTGCTGGCCTTACGTACAGAATATGGATGGTGATGATGGTTCCTACCTTCTCTGTCCCAGTGAGGATTAAATGAGGTGGTGCGTGTTTGCTTCAGAGCACAGTGCTTGAGACTTTAGACAGAGTGTAAATGTTCGCTGTTAGAGTTATGGAAATACGGTCTATGGTACTCACTTCATGGTGTTTCTTTAATAATTTTAATTTATTGATTGATTGGCTATGCTGGGTCTTTGATGCTGCTTGGGTTTTTCTCTAGTTGGGGAGAACAGGAGCTACTCTTGTTTCGGAGCATGGGCTCCAAGGGGCTTCCCAGGCGTGCTAGTGGTAAAGAACTCACCTGCCAAAGCAGGAGAAGAAAGAGAGGTGGGTTCGATCACTGGGTCAGGAAGATCCCCTGGAGGAGGGCATAATAACCCACTCCAGAGTTGTTATTCTTGCCTGGAGATTCCCAAGGACAGAGAAGCCTGGTGGGCTACAGGCACAACTGAAGTCACTTAGCATGCATGCATGGGCTGCAGGGCACACGGGCTTCAGAAGTTGTATCTCCTGGGCTCTGGAGCACAGGCTCAATAGTTGCTCTGAGGCATGTGGGACCTTCCTGGATGAGGGATCGAACCCATGTCCCCTGCATTGGCAGGCAGATTTTTTATCACTGAGCCACCAGGAAAGCCCCATAGTGTTGTGTTTTAGAACTAAAAGGGGTGATGTATTCAGTGATTGACAGTAATCTGCACAGAGGGAGCACTCCCGCTTGTCTCTTTTACTTGTTCTGAGGCAGTCTTGTCTGCTTTCATTGCACCCAGATGAGCAGCTAGCTCTGCTACTTCTTGTTTATCACCCAGAAGAAAAAAAAAAAGTTCTTCTCCAAAAGAAGGACTGCTGGCTTATGCCAGAAAAGCTAACAGAGTGGAGTTCAAGGGCAGCATTGAGGACAGGTGAGAGCCAAGGTAGGTGCTAGCTTGCCACGGCTACCATAGCAGAGTGCCACATGGCTTAAGCAACCGAAATTGATTTTCTCACAGTTTTGTAAGTCCAGCATGAAGCTGCCAGAAGGCTTGGTTTCCCTTGAGGCCTCTCTCCTTGGCTTGCAGACAGCCGCCTTCTCCCTGTGTTCTCACATGACCTTTTCTCTGGGTGTACATGCCCTTGGTGTCGTTTGCTGTTCTAACAAGGACACCAGTCCTATGAGGTTAGGGCTCTAGCCTTTCAACTTCATTTAAGCTCAGTTATCTCCAAACTCAGTCATACTTGGGCATCAGGGCTTCAGTGTACGGATTTGAAGAGAGGAGGGCATGTTTCAATCCAGAACAATGTGCTAAGGCTGGAGGTGAGCAGGGAGCAGAACCAGACCACAGGGGGCCTTGGGAGGCCTATTTGGGAGTTTCTTCTTGACCCACCCACCTATGAAGGTCCCCGGGGAATTGGCTCCATGCAGAGTCCCCTTTCTGTCCTTTACCTTTCAGGCAGGACTAAGCACAGCTCAACGGTGCATTTTTCAAGGTTGCCTGGAATCCTAATTCCTTGGTAGCATAGTGGTTAGGATCCCAGGCTTTCACTGCCATGGCCCAGGTTCAATCTCCCTGGTTGGGGAAACAGAGTCCCGGAAAGTTGCATAGTGCAGCTCGGCCAAAAGAAAAAAAGGTAAGAGCAGACCCAGTGGGAATCACTAAAGAGAAGCTGACTGGAGAGTAAGTGCACCTGGGAGGGAGTATGCAAACAAGATGCAAATCACAGCACACACACATACCCCAGGTAGGCTTCCTTCTTTGGGTCAGTGGTCCAAGGCTTTCGAAAAAGAGTCTAAACCTGAACAGAGCAGTCCATAAATTCCTATGTCCACCAAATCTGAATGCCCATTGACCAGGGATGTTCGAGGCCCTGGGGCTGTTGCAGAGTTTAGGATCTAGACCTGTACTGTCCAATAACATATTCTCAATATGAAGCACTTAAAACATGGCTAGTCTCAATTGAGATGTGTGAAGTATAAAATGGGGCTTGCAGGGGGCTCAGAGCTAAAGAATCTACCTGCCAATGCAGGAGATGCAAAAGACATGGGTTTGCTGTAGAATAGAAACTACCACATTATAAAGAAACTATACTCAAAAAAAAAAAAAAAGAATTACACACACACACACAAGGAATGCAGCCCTGTGACACTTTGATATTATCCCAGTGAGAGTGGTTTTACGCTTTCAACCTCCAGAATTGTAAAACAGTAAATTTGTGTTGTTAGAGGCCACTAAGTTTGTGATTGTAGGGAAAGAGCAAATTAGCCAAGATAGCATAGTGAGGCTCTCTTGCCCTCGGCCTCTTGCTCTTGCCCCACATTTTGTAAATAATGATCATGTCATAGCCAAGATTACTTAAAGCACTGCACATGTGTATCACGAGGTTCTCACTAGCTGCTGTTACGGCTGCTGCATCAGCTAGGAGAGAGGGTTCTGCTATGGCTGTTGCCCGGAAAGAGTAAACCTGTCTGCAGTTTCTATGGCTCCTCGAGTTTTCTTCCAGCTTCCTCTCTCATGCCTGGCCTACCCTGGGTTCAGCAAACCGTGTTAGGAACGAGACAGTGATAATTTCTTACAGGAGCTGTAGGAAACTCCCATGCCTGCCGAATATTTCTTTCCTTCTTCCGTCTTTCCTTTCTTTTTTCTGGGTATTTCTTTGAGTCACATTCCTCACTAGCTGAGAGAGCCACTTCTTTCTAAGGTGTAGTAGGGCAAGGTCTGGCTGGGTCTTCAATAGCCCCAGAGGGTCTATTCAAACAGGCCCCTTATCCTCTGTACTAAAGTTGATAAGCAAGGAGGCTGGGGAAACTCTATGGAGTTCTGGTAAAGAGGACTGGCGCGCGCATGCTCAGTCGCTCAGTCATGTCCGACTCTCTGCGATTCCATGGACTGTAGCCCACCAGGCTCCTCTCTCCATGGAATTTTCCAGGCAAGAATACTGGAGTGGGTTGCCATTTCCTTCTTCAGGGGAATCTTCCCAACCCAGGAATCAAACCCACGTTTCCTGCCTTTCCTACATTGCAGAAGGATTCTTTACTGCTGAGCCACTTGGGAAGCCAGAGGGCTGGCATATTTGTCTGCAATGGCCATCAGCATAGATGGAAAGACATCAGATGTCTTTCTGTAATTAGGACAAGTACCCCAAAACTGGATAGTTGTTCAACATGCTGAGTCCTTTAAATGAGATAAATCATCTCATTTAACTCTGAAGACAACCCTATGATTTAGATAACTATCAGTATCTCATTTTTTTTAATAAAACATTTTTACAAAATATTGATATTTATTTTGCTGTGCCGGGTCTTAGTTGTGGCATTTGGGATCTCCAGTTTTCGTTGCAATATGTAGGATCTTTTTTAGTTGGTCTAACCCAGACCCCCTGCACTGGGATGATGGAGTCTTAGCCACTGGACTACCAAGGAAGTCCCTAGCATCCCATTTTAAACCGAAGGAAACAAAGTCTGAGAGGTTGGGTAATTTGCCCACAATGACTAAGACAGAAAAACATAAGCCAAGAGCTAAACTCAGGCTTACATATTGCTGAGAACCATCCTTTACTGATGCGAGAGACTATGATGAACAGGATGGATCCGTAAGTCTCCTTCATTCATCTCACAGGTAGCTGGGTCCCTGTGTTCAGCATTCAGGGTAGAGTGATGAACAACTCAGGCCAGGCTCCTGCAGCATGGAAGTCACATTCTATCAGAAGGACACCAGCAACTGAGAAGTCAGCTCACTATGATGAAAGTGATGATGAGCTTTAAGAGAGAGAGGTGAGAGGAAGTGGACGGGATGGGGAGGAGACTTTCTGAAGCAATGTGTGGTTCTGAACTTGAAAGCCCACTGCCCTCCGAAGAGTGTCATAACCAAATTCATCATGTTCCCTATCTTTTCCTTCCCTTGGTAATTCCCCCAACACAAGCTCCTCTTGTCCTCTCAGATTCTCTCACTCCATCATTCTCTGCGCTGTCCTCTGCTCTACCCACTCCTGCCTCCCTCCATCCTTCCCAAATTCTGCCACTGCAACCCCTGTAAGCCTTTCACTGGGTGTTCCCTCGGACTCTTATCTTAACTAACACCAGATCCTTCTCCAGAGATAATCCCCACAATCTTTACTGAAGGCGCTGCATCCACCCACTCACCAAACACCACAAGGTCTGGAGGAGGAGAGGGGAGTAAGCAGGATATGCTACAGAAACAAATGAACCCAAATCCTAGTGACTCACATAAAGGTAGAGACTCCCTCGTGCGCCATGTCCAACCTGGGTGGCCCAAGTTCTCCACATGCTCCTTCCTTCACCCAGACTGATGGAGCAGTGTCTAAAACACCACCCATCTCCTGGCTGAGGGAAAAAAGATGTGAACAGCCGTGAGCCGGCTCTTGGAGTTTCAGCTCAAAAGAGATATACATTGATGTGTTCAGATTTCATTGGCTAACACAGGTCATGTGGCCAAGCTTTATATCAAATGTCTTTAGACTCTGCTGTCCCTTAGCAACTCAATGCTGTTTCCAGATACTATTAATCTTTCCCCACACTTTTTTAAATCTTGTTGTTGTTGTTCATTAGCTAAGTCATGTCTTTGTGACCCCATGGACTGCAGCTCACCAGGCTTCCCTGTCCTTCACCATCTCCCGGAGCTTGCTCAAATTCATGTCCACTGAGTCAGTCCTCTGTCATCCCCTACTCCTCCTGCCTTCAATCTTTCCCAGCATCAGGGTCTTCTTCAATAAGTCAGCTCTTCACATTAGGTACCCAAAGTATTGAAGCTTCAGCATCAGTCTTTCCAGCTCTCACATCCATACATGACTACTGGAAAAGACATAGCTTTGACTAGATGGACCTTTGTTGGCAAAGTAATGTCTGCTTTTTAATATGCTGTCTAGGTTCATCCAGTTTTTTTTTTTTAATCTATTTATTTTATTCTTGGCGTGCTGGGTCTTCGTCATTGTGCATGAGTTTTCTATAGTTGTGCCAAACAGGGGCTACTCTTTTTTAAAATAATTTTATTTGTTTGCTTTTGGCTGTGCTGGGAACGTGTAAGCTTTCTCTAGTTGTGGGGAACGGGGGCTGCTCTTTAGCTGAGGTGGGCAGGCTTCTCATTGCAGTGGCTTCACTTGGGGCAGTAATGTGCTCTAGAGCCTGCAGGCTCAGGAGTTATGGAGCGCAGGTTTAGTCGCCCTGTAGGACATGGGAGCTTCCCAGACCAGGGATCAGGCCCATGTCCCCTGCATTGCCAGATGGATTAACCACTGGATATCAGGGAAGCCCCTCTTTCTCCATGCTTCTTTCTTCCCCTTGACAGACCTCCTAGAGTAAGAGCTAGATCCTCTTCTCTCTTCTCTTCTGACTCCTTAGTCAGAAATCTGAGTCACACTTAGCTCCTCCCACTCCCTCATTTCATATCAGACCCTTTAGAATGTTCCAGAGGTTCAAAATTTGTCAGTTCTCTCATTCCCCACTGAATCTACCCTCTTCCAAATCACCATCATCTCTCACCTGTACTACTGAGTTGTCCTAAAAGTTCATTCAAGTTTTTCCATAAGACGTTGTTGAATACAACAGCAACCTTTCAAATCTTGCTCTACAGTTCATTCGTGACCTAGTTGCTGCTCCCCAGCCTAATCCTTCTGTAGATTCCCATGTCCTTCAGGAAGAGTCTTAAATTCTTGTTTGTTTTGTTCAGTTAAGTCATGTCTGACTCTTTGCAATCCCATGTAAACCCCATATTACGGCAAGCCCTACGTTCCCATTCCATAGGTTGTCTTTTCCAGGTTTTGCTTGCTTGTTTATTTACAATTTCCTTTGCTGTGCAAAAGTTTGTAAGTTTAATTAGGTCTCATTTGTTTGTTTTTATTTGGACCATAAAGAAGGCTAAGTGATGAAGAATTGATGTTTTCGAACTGTGATGTTAGAGAAGACTCTTGAGAGTCCCTTGGACTGCAAGGAGATCAAACCAGTCAACCCTAGAGGAAATTGATCCTGAATATTCATTGGAAGGCAAATACTTTGGCCATCTGATACGAAGAGCCGACTCACTGGAAAAGACCCTGATGTTGGTAAAGATTGAAGGCAAGATGAGAAGGGGATGACAGAGGATGAGATGGTTGGATGGCATGACCGACTCAACGGACATGAGCTTGAGCAAACTCTGGGAGATGGTGAAGGACAGGGAAGCCTGGCATGCAGCATTCCACGGGGTTGCAGAGTCAGACACGACTGAGCAACTGAACAGCAACAACAATATGTCAAAGAACGTTTTGCATATACTTTCTTCTAGGAGCTCTATGGTGTCACATCTTAGGTTTAAGTTTTTAAGCCATTTGGTGAAACACTCTGTGAGCGCTTGCTCTCCCAGATCTGGAGCTGGATGAAGGCAGAGACTGCCACATGCTCAACACATCGACCATGCTCAGGAAATATTTTTCCAATGAGAGAATGAATGTGTCATACATGAAGTCAGGGGAAGGGAAATAGTAAAGGTGACTAGATGTGATTATATATGACTGAATCAGCTTCCCAAGATAATCAAGAGAGGCAGAGGAGGGCTGGGACCCTGGCACCACCTCTGATTCATTTAGTCCTGAACTCATTGGACATCACTCGCTTCCTGCATTTCCCCTGTTTCTAGACCTCAGAAACTGCCTTCCTCACCCACACTTATTCAGAAAATCTGGTTTCAAGCCTGAGAGAGTGTTCCCGTCCCTCGTCCCCCTCCCTGGCTCCTGCTGTTCTCACCTCTCCCCCAGTCCTCTTTCTCTGCACATCCCACAGGTCCTCTAAGCCAAATCATCTGCAGAGGCTGAGGCATCCCCAAGATGCTGCCCGTCCTCAGCTTCATTCCTGAGCAGAAGGGCCCTGGAAAAAGAAACTCGATGCACGAGTGAGACGCATCCCAGGCCTGGGAAGAAGTCTGTTTGCCAAACCAGGCCGCGCAATGGGTGTGATGGGAACAGCTTGGTGTTTTGGGGTTTTGTTTATTTATTTGGTTAGCTTTTGCTTTTTCTTTCCTTTTTTTGTTTGCTGTTGTTGTTTGTTTTTTGGAATAGCCTGACAAGGCCCCTGTGTCAAATCATAGTTTCTTCCCTTGAGGCCAAGATGGTGCCTGAAATCATAGCATCAGAGACGCTAGGACTAGCCTTCTGGGACAGTCATAACAAAGCACCACAGGCTGGGTGGAATAGAAATTCACTTCTCATAGTTCCAGAGACAAATGTCCAAGATCAGGGTGAGGGCAGGTGTGGCTTCTTCTGAGCCTCTCTCCTTGGCTTGTAGGTGACTGCCTTCTTTCCTCTGTGGACACACATCCCTGATGTTTCTTTGTGTGTTCAAATTTCCTCTTCATGTAAGGACACCAATCATGATTGAATTAGGACTCATCTAATGGCCTCATTTTCACCTAATCACCTCTTTAAAGGTCCTATGTCCAAATGAAGTCATTTCAGGGTATTGAGGATTAAGACATGAATTGGGGTGGGGATGGGAGGGAGACAGTTCAGCCCATAAGAGACACTCCTTGGTATTAGGATATTAACAGTCCTTCAGGGACTTCCCAGTTGGCCCAGTGGTTAAGAATCATCTGCTGATGCAGGGAATATGGGTTCGACTGATCCAGGAAGATTCCACATGCCACAAGGCAACTGTGGAGCCCGTGCCCCACAACTACTGAGTTCGAGCTCTAGAGCCTGAGAGCCACAGCTACTGAGCCCACGTGCTGCAACTACTGAGCCCCAGGCACGAGGGGCCCCCACCACAACGAAGAGTAGCCCCCTCTTGCCACAATTAGAGAAAGCCCACATGCAGCAATGAAGACCCAGTGCAGCCAAAAATAAACTAATTTAAAAAAACAGACCTTCAGTGTTCTCTGAATAGAAGCAGTAATGATTAGATTAATGAGTAATTGAATTTGCTGTCTGTGAATGCTAGGGACAGGGTATAATTAATTTAAAAATGAATAGGTACAATTAATTGTATGTAAACTAGTACTCTAATTCAATGAGAGCAGGGGAGACATTTCCTTTTGGTTGGGAAGGAGAGAGAGTGTGCCTTAAGTATATCCTTGCTGCTGCTGCTAAGTCGCTTCAGTCGTGTCTGACTCTGTGTGACCCCATTGATGGCAGCCCACCAGGCTCCCCCATCCCTGGGATTCTCCAGGCAAGAAAACTGGAGTTAGTTGCCAGCTCCTTTTCTAATGCGTGAAAGTGAAAAGTGAAAGTGAAGTCGTGTTTGACTCTTCGAAACCCCATGGACTGCAGCCTAACAGGCTCCTCCATCCATGGTATTTTCCAGGCAAGTGTACTGGGTAGGGTGCCATTGCCTTCTCCGAAGTATATCCTTACAGCCCCAGAAACAAATGAATCTAGAGAAGTAAAGATAGCTCTAGACTTGATGCTTTTTCTGGGGTTATCAGCATAAAGTTAGGATGTTAAAGGGTCATTTTCAGAGAAGAAAAATCCTGGGACTTAATCAGAGTGAAAGGAAAGATCACAGTTCTTGATATAAAATTCTAGAACCTGAGAGCAAACCCTTGGTTGGTACTTTTTAAAAATACCTCCCTCTGAAAAACACGATGGGAATATATATTTGTCTCTGCCTTTATGATGAGTAAAGCAAGAGAAAAATTTCCCCTGAGAATTCGTAACAGTAAGTCCATATTCCTGTGTGTTTAGAGCCTAAATTTGTACTATCTATGTAGCCTGAAAGACCTCCAGACAAAAATTTAGAGTGGTCCCAAGTTGGCTATCAGTTCAGTTCAGTTCAGTCACTCAGTCGTGTCCGACTCTTAGCAACCCCATGAATCGCAGCACGCCAGACCTCCCTGTCCATCACCATCTCTCAGAAACCCCATGGACTGCAGCCTAACAGGCTCCTCCATCCATGGTATTTTCCAGGCAAGTGTACTGGGTAGGGTGCCATTGCCTTCTCCGAAGTATATCCTTACAGCCCCAGAAACAAATGAATCTAGAGAAGTAAAGATAGCTCTAGACTTGATGCTTTTTCTGGGGTTATCAGCATAAAGTTAGGATGTTAAAGGGTCATTTTCAGAGAAGAAAAATCCTGGGACTTAATCAGAGTGAAAGGAAAGATCACAGTTCTTGATATAAAATTCTAGAACCTGAGAGCAAACCCTTGGTTGGTACTTTTTAAAAATACCTCCCTCTGAAAAACACGATGGGAATATATATTTGTCTCTGCCTTTATGATGAGTAAAGCAAGAGAAAAATTTCCCCTGAGAATTCGTAACAGTAAGTCCATATTCCTGTGTGTTTAGAGCCTAAATTTGTACTATCTATGTAGCCTGAAAGACCTCCAGACAAAAATTTAGAGTGGTCCCAAGTTGGCTATCAGTTCAGTTCAGTTCAGTCACTCAGTCGTGTCCGACTCTTAGCAACCCCATGAATCGCAGCACGCCAGACCTCCCTGTCCATCACCATCTCTCGGGGTTCACTCAGACTCACGTCCATCGAGTCAGTAATGCCATCCAGCCATCTCATCCTCGGTCATCGCCTTCTCCTCCTGCCCCCAATCCCACCCAGCATCAGAGTCTTTTCCAATGAGTCAATTCTTCACATCAGGTGGCCAAAGTACTGGAGTTTCAGCTTTAGCATCATTCTTCTAAAGAAATCTCAGGGCTGATCTCTTTCAGAATGGACTGGTTGAATCTCCTTGCAGTCCAAGGGACTCTCAAGAGTCTTCTCCAACACCACAGTTCAAAAGCATCAATTCTTCGGCGCTCAGCCTTCTTCACAGTCCAACTCTCACATCCCTGAATATTCATTGGAAGAACTGATGCTGAAGCTGAAGCTCCAGTACTTCGGCCACCTGATGGGAGGAGCCAGTGCACTGGAAAAGGCCCTGATGCTGGTGTCACACGAGTGTATGCTCCTCGGTTTTTGTCTGTCACAACAAAGCCTGGGAGTGACAGCCATTAAAGCCCCCTCGGCGTATCACAGCTATCGGGTCTTGGACAGACCATGTTATAGCTCTCAGGTCTCAAACAGACCGTGTTATAGCTCTTAGACAAATCAGTGTTACAGCTCAGTGTTACAGCTCTAGCTTATTTAGAAGATAGCAGGAAAATCCATCTTCAAGGCGTGAGGGCACATTGATCCAAAGACACAAGGAGAAGAGTGCCCCAGTGTGTGGGAGAGAGAGAGAGAGAAGGCTAGCTTTGGTTCCTCTTTTTATATGTTTTTCTCGCCCTGGGCCTGTCCTGTGTAAATTGGGCCAGCCAGGAGTGTTGTTTGTTTTAACCTGAGGTCCTCACTCTGGTCCTCAGACCTTCCTTTGTTTTCTTTTCAGGGGCTTTTTCCCTTCCTTGTCTTTTAGCCACTGCCATTTTGGACTCCTTTTCCTAATTCTACCTACCTAGCACTTGGAAGGATTGAAGGTGGGAGGAGAAGGGGATGATAGAGGATGAGATGGCTGGGTGGCATCATCAACTCAATGGACATGGGTTTGAGCAAACTCTGGGAGACGGTGAAGGATAGGGAAGCCTGACGTGCTGATGTCCATGCAGTCTCAAAGAGTCAACACGACTGAGGGGTTGAATAACAACCCACAGCTACATGGCAGAAGTAAAACATTAACTCTACCCAGGGAAATGCATTTTAAACCCAGGCTTTAAAGAATTTCCACAGATAAAATCCCAAGGAACATGAGTTCCACAAACCTAACAAGCAGAAGTGGCAGACCTCAGAGTCAGCCTCAGAGCTGGTATGAATATTAAATTATAAGGTACTGAATACAAAATAAATAAATGTTTTAAGAAATCGAAGATGGTATTTTGAAAATACTGAAGGAAAAAACAGACTATCAAGACTGGCAAGGAAGATTTGAACAAGGGAAACTAGAAATTACATATGTGAACATTTAAAGACCCAGTGGACAAGTGAAATAAATTATATCACCATTGAAAGGAAAAGAAACTAGAACACGCATATATTTGAAGAAATTACACAGGGTGTAGCACAAGGAGGAAAAAATGATGGATATTATGAACATGGGTTAAGAAATATGGAACAGAGTGGGAAGGTCCAACATACATCTAATTTGTGTGTGTTTATTTGTTTTTTAAAGATAGGGCTTCCCTGGTGGTTCCCTGGTAGTAAAGAGTCTGCCTGCCAACATGGGAGACATGGGTTCGATCCCTGGTAGGGGAAGATCCCACATGCTGTGCCACAACCACTGAGCCTGCGCTCTAGAATCTGGGAGCCACAGCTACTTTAGACCATACACCCTAGAGCCTGTGCCTCTCAACAAGAGAAGCCACTGCGATGAGAATTCTGTGCATCACAAGAGAGTAGCCCCTGCCTGCTGCAACTAGAGAAAACCCTGGGCAGCAGTAAGGACCCAGCAGAGCCAAAACAAATAAAAAGATAATAGAAGGGAGAGAAGCTCATTTGCTAATAATGTCTGGAAATTTTTCAGAATTGATAAAAAAGATTCTTCCTCAAATTCAGGAAACCCAATGAATCCCAAGCAGAATATTTTTTTAAAAATATCCACACTAGGTAATTAGTAAACCTTAGCCCACTAAAGAGAATATCATTAGAATAGCCCAAGCATTACTTTTTATTTTTTCAATAGCAATAATCCAGAAGATAGTGGAATGAGATCCTCAAAGGGCTAAAATAAAAAACTCACACTAGCACTGTATGCCCAGCAAAATATCTTTCAAGAACAAAAGGAAAATGATTGTTTAGACAAACTAAAAAGCAGAAATTAATTCCCAAGATACACTTTTCAAAAGAATTTCTAAGAGATATATTTCGGGAAGAAGAAAACTAATCCTAAAATGAAGTTCTGAAACACAAGAAAGAATAAGAAAAGAAAAAGTAAATAAAAGCATGAGGTAAACATACCAAAAACATCAAAACTCTACCAAAAGTACAGTAACAATGTCAAATTTTAATGTTTAAAAAAGAACTAAAATCCTGAACAGCGTATAAATGGAGATTTTGTAGAATGCACATGATGATATTTTTAGAGTAAGCCCTAAAAGAACAGACAGTAAGTGTAAAGCTTCAATATAGCAATCCTAAAATGAAGTTCTGAAACACAAGAAAGAATAAGAAAAGAAAAAGTAAATAAAAGCATGAGGTAAACATACCAAAAACATCAAAACTCTACCAAAAGTACAGTAACAATGTCAAATTTTAATGTTTAAAAAAGAACTAAAATCCTGAACAGCGTATAAATGGAGATTTTGTAGAATGCACATGATGATATTTTTAGAGTAAGCCCTAAAAGAACAGACAGTAAGTGTAAAGCTTTCAATATAGCATAGAGGGGAAAACGGAAATGTTGGGAGCAGACTCAATCCAAATGAATGCTGGAAGAAGAAGAATAGGAAAGGCAAAACAGAAATGGATAATATGACCGGAGGAATTCTGTATCTCCCTCTTTGGAGAACAGATGAGAGCATCTTTGTGCAAGATCAGGTGAAACATGATGTTTATAGTTGTTAAATGAAAGTCTGAATACATGTAGAAAGATACATATGGGACTTCCCTGGGGGTCCAGTGGCTAAGACTCCATGCTTCCAAAGTGGGAGGCGTGGGTTTGATCTCTGGTCAGGGAAATAAGATCCATTTGCATGGCCAAAAAAAAAACCACATATGTATGGATTCTGAGTAGTCAAAAGGGTGGGTGAACTGCCCTCATGACTAATTGTTTCTTAGCCCAAACCCACCCTTTCACACTCTGCTTTCTGGCTCTGAGGCTGCCAGCTGCCTATTTGATTCTGCTCAGAGGGAGCACAAGAAAGACAAAAGGCTGGAAGGAGAAAGTACATGTTTCTCCCTGTTTCACCTGCTGTTCCTATCAGCATTAGCCAGCAGTAGTTCTTCCTGCTGGCAGCAGCTGACTCCTGTCTTTTCTACATTCTTAGTCTCATTTCTCTCTCTGAAACACCGAAACCAGCTGTCTCCTCATCAGAGGACTGGGTTCTGGCTCTACAGAAATATTCCTTCAACCTTCTAGATTCTGATAACCTTATTATGATGATAATAACTCTATGATGTTCACATCATAGTCAACAGGGCTTCCCTGGTGGCTCAGTGGTAAAGGATCTGCCTGCCAATGCAGGAGAGGGTTTGATCCTTGGGTGGGGAAAATCCCCTGGAGAGGGCAACCCGCTCCAGGATTCTTGCTTGGAGAATCCTATGGACAGAGGAGTCTGGCTGGCTCTAGTCCACAGGGTTGAAAAAGAGTTGGATGCAACTTAGGGACTAAGCAACAATAAGAATAAACAACTAGAAACCTATTCCCCTTGTTGCCTCAGTCCCAAGGGGTGAATGCCTGCATCTGTTATCCCTGATTAATACAACATCCTCATTTTGTCATCTCAACATCTATTTCACCAACTCAACCAATTCCTTAGACTAAATTCTCTCTGTTAAAATAACCGGTACAGTTTCTGTTTTTCTGACCAAACCCTAGTTTATATTGTCTCCTGTAGCTATATGACCAAATTTTGGCCTGTGGAATAAGAGCAGATGTAAGGTAGGTAACTTCTGGGTCTCATCTTTAAAATGAAGCAAATTATTCCATACTTCTGCCTTCTGTCTTCTGATACAGGAGAATAGATTTAGTGACCCTAAGATGGCTTCACCCATATGAGCCAGGATGATACCTTGATCAAAGCAGTAAGATAGCTGGGACCTGATGACCTCTTGGGGCGGGGCCACCCACCTACTCTGGGACATTTTGTGAAATAAACGTCTTCTGAAGCAGCATGTTCTAGACTCTATTTTACCATAGTCATTCATCCTAATGTAAATGGCTCTAAACACCAAAAACACAGGATCCCCCAAACTTAAATAATATAGTACAAATAACTCTCGACTTAGAAAACAAAACATAGGAATTTCCTGGCGGTCCAGTACTTACGAATCTGCCTGCCAATGCAGGGAACACGGGTTTGATCCCTAGGCCAGGAAGATTTCACATGCCATGAAGCAATCAAGCCTATGCACCGCAACTACTGAGCCAGCAAGTCTCAGAGCTAGCGCTCTGCAGCAAGACCAGCCGCTGCAGTCAGAGGCCCTTGCACAGCAACTACAGGGTAGCCTCTGCTCTGTGCAGTTAGAGAAAGCCCATACACAGCAACAAAGACTCAGTGCAGCCAAAAATAAATAACTGAAATAAATCCCATAACTGAATGGTGATAAAAGCACTACGAAAGCAATGTTTCAAGGGTAATTCATTGCTTTGAACATTTTTACCAAAAGACAAAACAAATGGAGGAAGCCTCAGTTTAGAACTTAAATATGAAACAACAGAGAAAAATCCAAAAAGGAAAAAGAAAATAATTTAAAGGCTGAAATTGATCGAGTGAAAAAAACAGAGAAGACCAAAAAAAAAAAAAAACCAAAAACCTCAAAACTTGGCAATTTGAAATTCTAATAAGATAGAAAAGCTTCAGGCAAGACTGATAGAAAAAAGAAAGATGCAAATAAAAACAAAATGCATAACTGAAAAGGAGGGGAAACTATAGATATATTTTCAAATGATAAAATAAATTTTTGAACTGCATAGACCAGTGCACTTGAAAATCTTGACAAAACAGACAAATTTCCACAAGCATAGAAAATGCCAATTCTGAAATAGGAAACTCTGAAGAGACCAACAGCCATTAAAGAAAATTTAGTTAAAAGAAGCCCCAGAAAGTTTAACAGGGGAATTCTACCAAGCTTTCAAGGAACAAGTAACACTTGCAGTACATAACTTAGTACAGGGGAAAAAAAGGAAAGATATTTATTTTATGAAGCTGGTGTCCTTGACTCCAAAACAGAATAGGGACAATTTGGGAAAAGAATATTTAAGCCCCATTTTACTTTCTAAATATAAATACAATTTTGAAATAAAATATTAGATAATCAAATACAATAAATGTATAAAAATATCATCGAGTAAGTTTTAATGAACATCAGAAAGTTAATGTAATGTACTACATAATGGAATAAAGGAGAAAAGTCCGATGGTCACATCTGTGGCTTGAAAAAATCATTTGATAACGTTCAACATCTATTTATGATAAAAGCTCTCAGAAAATTAGGGATAGAAAGGAACTTCCACAATTTGATAAGGACTATCTACCAAAATCTACTACACACCACACACTTAAGATAGACCCTTAAGCTCATTTCCTTTAAGATTAGAAGGAAGATATAATACAATCACCACTACTGTTTACTCTTCAGGGGTCCTGGTCACTGCAATAAGTCACTATAAATATGTATATAAGGGATGAGAGGGAGGAGGACAAAATTGTCGTTATTTGGATGTGATTTGGTATTCCATATAGAAATTCCAGGGGCTTCCCTGGTGGGTCAGATGGTACACAATGCTCCTGCAATGCAGGAGACATAGGAGATGTCGATCCCCAGGCAGGGAAGATCCCCTGGAGGAGGGCATGGCAACCCACTCCAGTAGTCTTGCCTGGAGAATCCATGGACAGAGGAGCCTGGCGGGCTGCAGTCCATAGGGTTACAGAGAGTCTGACACGACTGAAATGAGTAAGCACACATGCATACACAGACACTCCAAACCATTAAAACTATCAGAAAGTCAGCAGACTGGCCAAATAAAAAATCAAACTGGAAAAATGAATAGCACTTCTCTACGGGACAGAGGAGTCTGGTGGGGTGGTTGCACAGAGTCGGTCGGACACGACTGAAGCGACTTAGCATGCATGCATGCATTGGAGAAGGAATTGGCAACCCACTCCAGTATGCTTGCCTGGAGAATCCCAGGGACAGAGGAGTCTACTGGGGTCGCACAGAGTCGGACACGACTGAAGCAACTTAGCAGTAGCTGCAGCAGCAGCATACTATAAAGAAAGCTGAGTGCAGAAGAATTGATGCTTTTGAACTGTGGTGTTGGAAAAGGCTCTTGAGAGTCCCTTGGACTGCAAGGAGATCCAACCAGTCCATCCTAAAGGAGATCAGTCCTGGGTGTTCATTGGAAGGACTTATGTTGAAGCTGAAACTCCAATACTTTGGCCACCTGATGAGAAGAGCTGACTCATTTGAAAAGACCCCGATGCTGGGAAAGATTGAGGGAGGGAGGAGAAGGGGACGACAGAGGATGAGATGGTTGAATATCACCAACTCAATGGACATGAATTTGAGTAAACTCTGGGAGTTGGTGACGGACAGGGAGGCCTGGTCGCAAAGAGTTGGACACAACTGAGCGACTGAACTGAACTGAACTGATATGATAGTAAACAACTAGAAACTCTAACAAAAAATAAGATCTCATTCAGAATAGTAACAAAATTTAAAGGTAATCTAGGAATTCATCTGCCAATCCACAAGATGTTTACGAAGAAAAAAATTTAGGGAATTCCCTGGCAGTCTAATGGTTAGAACTCCGAGCTTTCACTGCAAAGTATTTGGATTCAATCCCTGGTCTGGGAATTAAGATCCAAGAAGTCATGTGGCATGGCCAAAAAAGAAAATAATAATAATGTTATTAAAGGAAAGAGAAGAAATCTAACAAGGGGAGATGCACCATGTTCATGAATGCAACAACTTAATATTATTAAGATGTTTCTTCTATCTAAATCAAGCTATAAATTCAACACAAGCCCAAATTCCAGAAAGACTTTTTTTCAGAAACAAAATTAATGGATTAAAAAATGCATGTGGAAGAATCAAGACTCACAGATAGATAAGAGGATCTGTATCAAGTAAGACATGCCAAACAGACTTCCTGGTGATCCAGGTGATCCAGTAGCTAAGACTTCATGCCCCAAGTGCAGGGGGCCCGCGTTCAACCACATGCTGCAACAAAGACCTGCCACAGCCAAACAAATAAATAAATAAAAATAGTTTATCAAAAAGATATACCAAAAAGCCAGAGTAAAGAAAGAAAACAAAGGTGGAACGGCACATGATCAGACAAACTGATCAAAGGAACGAGAAAGAGATACATGAATATGAAAGACCTTGAGATATTTCAGAATAAGCATCCTAATCAGAAGTGAAGAGATGGACTGTTAAAGAATAACATCGTGAAAACTGATTCTTTATAAGGAGAAAAGAAGTTTCACCACAGTTTTGACCTACTTTTCACCACAATACAAAGGTCAAATAAATGGATTAGAGACCAAAACATGAAAGAAAATAAGTCTATAAAGCTAGAATATTCCTTTCACAAGGCTGCAAGAACAAGGTACCACAAACTGGGTGGCTTAACACAACAGAAATGTACTGTCTCCCAGTTCTGGAGGCTAGAAGTCTAAAATCGAGGTGTGAAGGGGCCAAGCTCCCTCTGAAATCTGTAGGGGAATCCTTCCTTGCTTTGTTTTAGCTTTGGGTGATTTGCTGGCAATCTTTGCAGTTCCTCGGCTTGCAGCTGCACTGCGGAACTCCAGTCTCAGCCTTTCTCATCACAGGGCACTTTTCCCTCTGGGTGTCTGTCTCCAAGTGGCTGTCTTCTCATAAGGACATCAGTCCTATTGGGCTAGGGCCCTACCCTCCTCCAGTATGACCTCATCTTAATTTAATTCATTACATCTGCAACCACTCTGTGTCTAAATAAAAGCACATTCTGGACTACTTGGGGTAAGGATTTCAGCCTATCTGTTTTTAAGAGACGTAATTCAATCCAGAACAGCTAGTAGAAAAATGCAGAATATTTTTATGACTTTGGAATGAATAAAGATGTTTAAACCAAGAAAACAGAAACCATATAATGAGATGGATTTGACTGTATTAAGATTAAAATTTTCCTGCAAAGACATGTTTGAAAAAGTTTAATAAGTGACAAACCAGGAGAACATATTTCTAGCTTCAAAAAAAAATGTGATTAAAATCCAGAATATACAACAAAATCCTGCAAATATTTAAGAATGTATTCATGCATGCTCAATCACTCAGTCAGGAACCCCAATATAAAAATGGGCAAAAGATATGAATAGGTCTATTTCCCTGGTAGTCCAGTGGTTAAGAATCTGCCTGACAAAGTTCTTTCTGGGTAACAAAACACTCATGTATTAGCCAGGAATATAGCCATCCAGAATCAAGATTACATTTCAAAGAATCTCTTGAAGCTAAAAAGCTGGGCAACAATGTTCAGATCCAGTGAATACAAGTGGAAGTGATGAGATCACTTCCAGCAAATGTCCTCAAGTGGATATATTATGATTATCTGTCCTTTCTTCCTTTCCTGTGTCCAGAATGTGGATAGGATGGCTGGAGACAAATAAGTCATCTTTGACCACATAGTGATTTGGGGATGGAGGAAATTCATGGTGGAGTCTGAGTCCCTAACACTATGGGGACAAGTCAACCATGAATCGTCTTCTTTCTGGGAAACAAAAGTAAATGTATATCTTGTTTAAATGAGTGTTATTTGACAAACCACAACATAATCCTACCAGAACTCCCCAAAGGAAAATCTTGGCACATCTGTAAAAAGATAGAGGCAGGGATTAAGCACAGGCATGTCCACTATCTCACTCCCTGAAAAATTTTCTCAGTCATGGTCTTTACTCTGGTTGGAAATCTAAAGAGGGAAATCTGTCTGTCTCTGATCAATCTGAATAATCCAGAAATTTCAGAGTTTATTAATTTAAAGACAAAACTAACCTGAAAGTTGAATCAAGCAGAGAATTATCAGAAATGGCTATATCCATTGTTTTCTCCACCCAGGGGAAAAAAAAACACTTATCAGAGTAGATTAATCCACACTTAACCTGCAGGTTTGCAATGTGGAAAACTGCTGAAAGTACATATTAGAACTTTCAACATATTTGTTTTGACATTTTTCTTAAAAATTTGAGTGAGGAATTAATTAAATTGTAATCAAAAACAGAGATGACATGATGCCAATAGAAAAGTTCTTGCCTTGAATAATGGAATCAGAATCACGCAACATCAAACCCCGAGAGGTTTTAAGCTATCATAACTCCCCATTTTACAGCTCAGAAAACTGAGGTTAGGAGTTTTCAGCTTGCTTGCCCAAGGTATACCTGGAATCAAGGGTAAAGTTGTTGGTATACCTTCTTTCTACTTTTTCTTTTTGAATAAATGAAAACTATATCATTAAAAAAAAAAAAAAAAGAATCTGTCCGTTAATGCCTGTCCCTGGTCTGGGAAGATCCCACATGCCCCAGGATATCTAAGCCCATGCCCCAACTATTGAGCCTGCGCACTAGAGCAGGGAGATTTAACTACTGAGCCCACATGCTGCAACTGCTGAAGCCCGGGTGCCTGAGAAACCATGCTCTGCAACGAGAAGTCACTGCAGGGAGAGGCACACGCAGCGCAACTAGAGAGCAGCCCCTGCTCGCCACAACTAGAGAAAGCCCACACTGAGTGAACTCTGGGAATTGGTGATGGACAGGGAGGCCTGGTGTGCTGTGATTCATGGGGTAGATGTGTATAAGAGACAGCAACTAGAGAGCAGCCCCTGCTCGCCACAACTAGAGAAAGCCCACACGCAGAAATGAATGCCCAGTGTAGCCAGATACGCAAATTTTTTAAAGCTGTGAATAGGCAATTAACATAAAAGGAAATCTAACTGGTTAACAAGTCTGAAGAGATGCTCAACTTCCTTCATAATCAGTTAGAAAATTATAACTTTTTAAAACTTTTTATTTGTATTGCAGTATGGCCAGTTACAGTATGACATTTTAAATCAGACTGGTCAAAATTAAAAGGTCAGCGAGGGACTAGTATTAGTGAAGACATGTAGAATTTGGAACTATCATGCATTTTGGCTAGCATAATTCAGTATGCATATCATATGATCCAACAACCCCATCTTGGTGTATAATCCAGAGAAACTCTCCCGCAAATCCCAAAGGATATAAGACTCTTAATTGAAGAGTCTTTGCTGTTTGTAGCAGCAAAGACTTCAAGGCAATGTAGGTCTTCTTCATTGGTAGGTGAATAATTAAGGATGGTGAACTAATAAATTAGAGTGCTATGCAGCAAACAGAAGCAATTACCTAGATACACAAATAATATGGAGTGCTCTTAAAATAATATTGAGCAAAAAATGTAAAAGCAGAAATGTGCTTGGGTCAATTTTTATAAATTAAAACCATATACATATACAAAGCACTATACATCTTTTAGAAATATAGACATAAAAGTACTACATTTTTTAAAAAAGAAATAAAGACATATCCAAGAACCACAAACACATTAGAAAGTGTGTTTTTGAGGAGGAGGAAGAAAGGAAAATTGGAATGGGAATATGGAGAAAAAAATAAGAGAATAACTTCATACAAACTATTGTTATAGTGTATCAGAAATAAAACAGCATGGTAAAATCAACTGTCAGAAAAAGAAAAGAAAAAAAAGAATAATGAAAGAATGAAAAAAGAAGTACCAAGTAAATGTTAAGAGTTGCATTAAAAGCAAAAAGCATTAGGAAAGACAACAAAAGCTATTTCATATTGATAAAAGAAATAATTCACTTATGTCATATTAATATCATAAAACCTTATGCTCCTAACAACATAAACTCTTATGCTCCTAACAATGTAACTTCAAAATATATGAAGCAAACACTGATACAGTTAAAAGGAGAAATGAACACAGCCTCGCTCATAATGGGAGACTTTATCACACCTTCCAGAAGCCAATAGACCAAAGAGGAAGAAAAAAGGACAGACATAATAGTTAATTAGATCATTAATAAACTTGTACGGTCAGACCTCTTATCCCAACAACTGGAATGCACATCATTTAAAGACAGAACACAGTCGGGCTCAGCCCCAGGCCGAGGCCAGGTCAGGGCTCCCAGGGCTCCCGCTCGGGGTCCAAGGGCCCCTCGTCGGGGCGCCCGGGGTCCCTATGAACACACCAAGTTCTTGCAAGAGACAGACATAATAGTTAATTAGATCATTAATAAACTTGTACGGTCAGACCTCTTATTCCAACAGCTGGAATGCACATCATTTAAAGACAGAACACAGTCGGGCTCAGCCCCAGGCCGAGGCCAGGTCAGGGCTCCCAGGGCTCCCGCTCGGGGTCCAAGGGCCCCTCGTCGGGGCGCCCGGGGTCCCTATGAACACACCAAGTTCTTGCAAGGACCGGTGGAAGCTGGGGCCAGAGGGAGGGGCCTTATTTCCTAGGGTCAATTCTCTTGCGGTCTCAGCCCGCTGACCCTTTGACCTCTCACCCTCAGGGCCCTTGGCGGCTGTGAACCGCCATTGCCCGGGCTCCTAGGACGCTCTGTGCCGAAGACGCTTTAGGCCGGCGGGGCTGTAAAGCAGGAATCAGCCGCTGTCTAATCCGGACCTGGGGTCAATGAGAGCTCAAACAATGTGCACAAAGAAGACGGCTTTGGGGCAAGAATTTAGAATATGCATTTAAGTTGTCGTGCTTTGCACTGGAAACCTCTGGGCGATTAAAATAAGCCTGCCTTGTAGTATTTTCTGTCCTTTATTTATGTGTGGTTCCTGCAAGTCAAAGGGGCTGGAGTCCCCTCTGCAGTTTGGGAACTTGTTTTGAAATAGCCACCAAACAGATTTTTCCCCCCTTTGGGTGAAGTTTCCTTCCAGGCTTCAGCCTCTTCACCCCACCCCAAGACTGGAATAGAGTATTGACATCTTTGAGAGAGCAAAGGAGGTAGATGGTGCTTGCTGTACACTTTTTTTTTCCATGCTATAGTTTGAACCCTGAGGGTTGAGCTTCTTCCTGGGTAAATCTCTTGGTACCAAAAGTGTGGAAAATGAAATGTTCTTTAACTTGAAAAATCTATAGCCAATGGATAGGCAGTTTGTCTCTTTGACAACTGCGGCACCCAGACTGTCTCGAAGATTGGCTTTAAAATCAAGCTAAAGATGCACTCATCTCACATGCTAGTAAAGTAATGCTCAAAATTCTCCAAGCCAGGCTTCAGCAATACGTGAACGTGAACTACCTGATATTCAAGCTGGTTTTAGAAAAGGCAGAGGAACCAGAGATCAAATTGCCAACATCCGTTGGATCATCGAAAAAGCAAGAGAGTTCCAGAAAAACATCTATTTCTGCTTTATTGACTAAGCCAAAGCCTTTGACTGTGTGGATCACAATAAACTGTGGAAAATTCTGAAAGAGATGGGAATACCAGACCACCTGACCTGCCTCTGGAGAAACCTATATGCAAGTTAGGAAGCAACAGTTAGAACTGGACAGGGAACAACAGACTGGTTCCAAATAGGAAAAGGAGTACGTCAAGGCTGTATCCTGTCACCCTGCTTATAACTTCTATGCAGAGTACATCATGAGAAACACTGGGCTGGAAGAAACACAAGCTGGAATCAAAATTGCCAGGTGAAATATCAATAACCTCAGATATGCAGATGACACCACTCTTATGGCAGAAAGTGAAGAGGAACTAAAAAAGCCTGTTGATGAAAGTGAAAGAGGAAAGTGAAAAAGCTGGCTGAAAGCTCAACATTCAGAAAACAAAGATCATGGCATCTGGTCCCATCACTTCACGGGAAATAGATGGGGAAACAGTGGAAACAGTGTCAGACTTTACTTTTTTGGGCTCCAAAATCACTGCAGATGGTGACTGCAGCCATGAAATTAAAAGACGCTTGCTCCTTGGAAGAAAAGTTATGACCAACCTAGACAGCATTATCAAAAGCAGAGACCTTACTTTGCCAACAAAGGTCCACTTAGTCAAGGCTATGGTTTTTCCAGTAGTCATGTATGGATGTGAGAGTTGGACTGTGAAGAAAGCTGAGTGCCAAAGAATTGATGCTTTTGAACTGTGGTGTTGGAGAAGACTCTTGAGAGTCCCTTGGACTGCAAGGAGATCCAACCAGTCCATTCTGAGGGAGATCGACCATGGGATTTCCTTGGAAGGAATGATGCTAAAGCTGAAACTCTAGTACTTTGGCCACCTGATGCGAAAAGTTGACTCATTGGAAAAGACTCTGATGCTGGGAGGGATTGGGGGCAAGAGGAGAAGGGGACGACAGAGGATGAGGTGCCTGGATGGCATCACTGACTCAATGGACGTGAGTCTGAGTGAACTCTGGGAATTGGTGATGGACAGGGAGGCCTGGTGTGCTGTGATTCATGGGGTTGCAAAGAGTCGGACACGACTGAGGAACTGAACTGAGCTGAACTGAAAGATGCACTGGTGAACTATCTCCCCTGGATGCCCGCGGTGTTCTTTGGGTCATTTGATTTGGTAAAACTGTGGTTGATTTTCATGAGTTACGTGAATGGAATTTCTGTAAAATTGGACGAGTGACAAATTAGTAGAGCTCTTTTGTTTGTTTGAATGATAACTCCAAAGGGCACTGCCTTTCCCTCTGAGGTGTGGTTTCTACCATCACTATTGAAATTGACAGCTTGAAAAACACTAAGTTCGTGGAAGCCGTTAAAGGGGGAGTGTTCAGAGCACTTGGACTAATAATAACTTAACACAGGAGCAAAACTTTGAATAATATTCTTATTGTCAAAAACCTGTTGAAACTAAAGAAAATATATTTCTTTGAAAATCATCTAATAGAGCAAACAATTTTGTATATTTTTAATGTGATGACAGTCCAACCTGTCTACTGATGTGATAGAGAAATGTGAGCTCTATATTAAGTAGAAGAATAACCTTCTCCAAATGGCAAGTTTCTAATGTTTGTGCTCTGGATATGTATGTTGTCAAATGTGTTTTATTAAAACACAACCTATATAAAGACCATTTGAGCATAAGATGTTAAAAATAGAAGATTCCATTGTGTTTTATTATAAGTTAGCTTTTAAAACAACATATCCAATAACATTTTATGATATTTTTCTAAGAGTAAATGTAGCTTTTTTTGACCTATCTGCAGTTCACTTTTTGTTTTTTTGGCCAGTGTTGTCCTGCTTGGTATCTGGGACAGTCTCTAATTCCTGACAAGGAACTTGATACTGATGTTGGTATACAGCAGCCAGCCCTCCATAACA
>SJYC01143132.1:0-13207 GCA_006408675.1 Madoqua kirkii
TGCTTTTCAGTTAGCTTCTTAGCTTGTAACACTGTCTAATCTTTTAACTGGCGGGTTATTATTATTTTTTAAAAATTATTTTACAATTTTCTTAGCTTAGAAAAACAGCCTTTTTAGCTTCACATGTATGTATGTGAAGGGGAAGTGAAAGTTGCTCAGTCGTGTCTGACTCTTTGTGACCCTTTGGACTGCAGCCAGCCAGACTCCTCAGTCCATGGGATTCTCCAGGCAAGAACACTGGAGTGGGTTGCCATGCCCTCCTCCAGGGGCTCTTCCTGACCCAGGGATTGAACTCATGTCTTCTGTGTCTCCTGCACTGCAAGGGTTCTTTTCCCACTGAACCATTAGAGAAGGCTGTGTATGTATGTATTACTCCTGTGGGCAGGAACTGGGTCTGTTTTTATATGCTGCTGTATCCCCTGAGTCCAGGGCAGCTGGATGAATGAATGAATGAATGAATGGTTGCCTATAAAGGTCTCAGTTTCCTGTCTGAGGAGTGGGGGCCATGTTATGGATGGTGTTTTGAGGGTCTTTGGTGCTGACAGCTATCTTTATATCACTTCCGCTAGCAGAGCAGGCACCTGCTTTGGTGCTCATCTGCTGGTCTGACCTTGCTGGTGGCCCCCGGACCCAAATCCCAGCTCCCAGAGGCTATGGCAGCCAGTCCCTCCCACTCTGCCCTTCTCCTCCTTCAGATGTGTATAAGAGACAGCTCTTTGACACTCACGCTCTAATGCTGAAATTCTGAGTAAATGGAGGCAGGACTGCCAACACGCTCCTCTTGAAGCCCAGGGTCCCTTCTCAGTCCTTCCCCCCACCCGTGCTGATTCACAGCCTGCAGGTGGGGTATAAGGATATGCTCCCATGGCCCCAAAGTTTTCTGTAGCCAATGCCACTTGGACAAGGGGTCAGTAGGGCCCTTAGCCTGGCTTCCTGATTGGGCACTGGGACTGATGCATGCCTGAGACAGAGGAAACAGGGCCTCCACAGCACAGCTTCCCCCATTTAGCTTCCCCTGAGGAACTCCTCATCTGATGTCATTCATTCATTGGTTCATTGAACTAATAATTCTGAAGCAGAATTAAGTGTAGGCACTGTCCTGGCCTCTGGGGATTACAGAGGTGAACAAGAGAAGATTACCCCACACACTCACTTATGAAAGTTATATTCTAGTGGACAGAAATAGATGGTTGATGTTTAAATAGATAGATAACAAAATTTCAGAGTATCAAGGAAGGGCTCTGAAGGAAATAAAGCAGATTAAGAATGGGGCAGAGGGAGCTCTTTAGGTCAGATGGTCCAGGAAAGCAACATTTGAGCAGAGACTTGAACCCATAGGACCCAACTTTATGAAGACCTGGGCAGGGCAAAGGTCCTAAGGTACCTGGAAGAGCAGGAGTCAGGCAGAAGAAGGAGATGAGGTCGTAAAAGTAGAAGGGCCAGATCACGTTAATCTTGAGGGGCTATGGTGAAGACTTTGGATATTTTATTCAATGTAGTAGAAGCCATTAGAGGGTCTTAAGCAGGGGTAACATAATTATATATATATAACATATATATAACATGGGCTTGCCTTGTGGCTCAGCTGGTAAAGAATCCGCCTGCAATGTGGGAGACCTGGGTTTAGTCCGTGGGTTGGGAAGATCCCCTGGAGAAAGAAATGGCTACCCACTCCAGTATTCTGACCTGGAGAATTCCATGGGCTGTATAGTATATATATGTATGTTATATATATACTATATATATATAACTATACTATATATTATATAATATATTTATAGTATATTATATTAATATACAGTGTATTATAAATTATAATACACTATATATTATAATACATATATTAACTATATATTATACTATACTATATAAATAGTGTGTGTGTGTGTATATATATATATAGTGTGTATAGTATATATATATGTAAGTGAATTGAATTAGGCCCAGCATGGGGGAAATAAAGTGTAAGACCATGGGGTGTTCCCTGTGTCACAGGGTCACACCACAAACAGGAGCTGGTAACTTGAGAAGGGAAGACTTCTAGAAGGTAGAGTCACATGCCAGAGCCTCAGTTTGCTTGTCAATAAAATGGGTTGCTTGCTAGTTAATTTGTTTAAAGGGTTTATCCCTGTACCTGCCATTTAACAGGCTCCTGATAAACACTGGCCATGATTGTTACTGTTGTTACTAATCACTCTAGGCAGCAAGTAAGTTGGAACCATTCAATATGCTTGGGGGATAGAGCAGTCAGTCAGATTTTGTTATAATACTGCTATGTAACAAACCACCCACACACACACACCTAGCAAACTTGGTGTCTTAAAACTCAGTGTCCTTCGTACTGCTCATACATTTGCAGGCCTGCTGGAGGTAAACTGATTTAGGCGGGGCTCATCTTCCTTGGACCAGCAGGCTAGCCAGGGTATGTTGTCGTGGTGATGGCAGAAGGGCAAGAGGGCAAGCAGGTATGAGAGGCCGGGGCTTGGAACTGGCACTGTCTCTTCAGCCTCATTTTATCAGACAAGTTGAGTCATACAGCCAACCTAAAGTAAAGGATGGGGAGATACACGCTGCCTCTGTAGTGGAAAGAACTTCAAAGTCACATGGCAAAGAGTGTGACGAAAAAAAGAGTAGAACGGGGCCACAAAGTCCCCACAGCAGGTGACAAAAGGGGAAGGAAAACCATCCCCTCCTGCTCACATCTGCAGTTGCCGCTTCTGGGTTGGTTGGGAATCTGAGACGTAGACCAAGGAGAACCAAGGCCATGGCTATCAACCTTTCACTGAGCTCCTGGGAGCCCAGGTTAGACTCAGGAGGCCAGTGAACTCAGGAGAAGGTCCCCAACCCTTGATGGGAGGCTAAAGCAGTGATTAGACCAGGGGGAAAGGGTTCATGGTCTTCTGGCCTAGAAAGGAGCTACTGCAGAAGGGGGTGATCCGACCCATGGTGACAGGGAGAGAACAAATAGGAGATTCCAGGTGAGGTGGGGGTAGGACACAAGTCTGCAGCCAAGCAGATCCAGGATGACCCCCCTTTCTTTCCACCCTGCAGTCCTCATTCTGGAGGCCATAGAGAACCACAACCTTGCAGACACGGTGCTCAAGATCACGGACTTTGGCCTCGCCCGTGAGTGGCACAAGACCACCAAAATGAGCGCTGCGGGGACGTATGCCTGGATGGCCCCAGAGGTTATCCGTCTCTCCCTCTTCTCCAAAAGCAGTGACGTCTGGAGGTGCTGACGGTGGGCAGGGGGGTGGGGTGGGGGGGCCTCCTGGGAGTGGAGGAGGGAGGAAGGAGGAGAAGGGCAGAGTGGGAGGGACTGGCTGCCATAGCCTCTGGGAGCTGGGATTTGGGTCCGGGGGCCACCAGCAAGGTCAGACCAGCAGATGAGCACCAAAGCAGGTGCCTGCTCTGCTAGCGGAAGTGATATAAAGATAGCTGTCAGCACCAAAGACCCTCAAAACACCATCCATAACATGGGCCCCACTCCTCAGACAGGAAACTGAGACCTTTATAGGCAACCATTCATTCATTCATTCATTCATCCAGCTGCCCTGGACTCAGGGGATACAGCAGCATATAAAAACAGACCCAGTTCCTGCCCACAGGAGTAATACATACATACACAGCCTTCTCTAATGGTTCAGTGGGAAAAGAACCCTTGCAGTGCAGGAGACACAGAAGACATGAGTTCAATCCCTGGGTCAGGAAGAGCCCCTGGAGGAGGGCATGGCAACCCACTCCAGTGTTCTTGCCTGGAGAATCCCATGGACTGAGGAGTCTGGCTGAGAAGGAGGAGAAGGGCAGAGTGGGAGGGACTGGCTGCCATAGCCTCTGGGAGCTGGGATTTGGGTCCGGGGGCCACCAGCAAGGTCAGACCAGCAGATGAGCACCAAAGCAGGTGCCTGCTCTGCTAGCGGAAGTGATATAAAGATAGCTGTCAGCACCAAAGACCCTCAAAACACCATCCATAACATGGCCCCCACTCCTCAGACAGGAAACTGAGACCTTTATAGGCAACCATTCATTCATTCATTCATTCATCCAGCTGCCCTGGACTCAGGGGATACAGCAGCATATAAAAACAGACCCAGTTCCTGCCCACAGGAGTAATACATACATACACAGCCTTCTCTAATGGTTCAGTGGGAAAAGAACCCTTGCAGTGCAGGAGACACAGAAGACATGAGTTCAATCCCTGGGTCAGGAAGAGCCCCTGGAGGAGGGCATGGCAACCCACTCCAGTGTTCTTGCCTGGAGAATCCCATGGACTGAGGAGTCTGGCTGGCTGCAGTCCAAAGGGTCACAAAGAGTCAGACACGACTGAGCAACTTTCACTTCCCCTTCACATACATACATGTGAAGCTAAAAAGGCTGTTTTTCTAAGCTAAGAAAATTGTAAAATAATTTTTAAAAAATAATAATAACCCGCCAGTTAAAAGATTAGACAGTGTTACAAGCTAAGAAGCTAACTGAAAAGCACTCTGCGGTATGGCGATGACTTTGGGGAAGGTTTTTATGAGAAATGGCACTCGAGCCTGGTTCTGGATGATGAGAAGGAGCCAGTCATGCAGAGTTTAGGGGAAGAAGCTTCCCAGGCAGGGGGAGCAGCTGCCACAAAGGAAATACTGAGGTGAGAACAAGCATGACGTGTTCCAGAAAAGGACACATAGCTGGAGCAGAGCAGGCAGGGAGGAAAGTCTGGGGAAATGACGGAGGAGAGAGAGCCGAGGGCCCCGCAGAGAAGGGAGCGGACTCCAGGTTTATTCCAAGTGCACTGGAGAGCCATTGGAGGCACTTGTGAATGACACGATCTGATGGAGCATCACAAAGGCTCCCTCAGCTGATGGACTTCAAGGGACAGGAGAGGGGGGCAGGAGGCCAGTGAGGCGGCTGTTTGTCACCCACAGGACCTGGTGACAGCAGAAACTCAGCCTTCTCTTGGGAGGAAGCCAAACCCAGGTCAGTCCCCAGCTGAGGCTCCAGATGGAGCAAGCAGCAAAGTCATGGTCCTGGGGCAGACAGATCAGACAGCAAGTCTCAACTAGAGCAGAGTAGCCCTTGGGGGGAAGTTTAGTCTTGCTTCACATAAGGCATTCATTTATGATCCCAAACATTTATAGAAGCCATATTTCAGTGACAAAGAATAGAAAACCCAAAATAAAAATAATATGGATGCTTTTGCTCTCATGTAAAAGCCCAGGACTGATATACTATTAGGAATTCAGAGTCCTATTTAGGGTTTTTAATGGGGGTGCCATTCACATGGGGCAATCAAAACATCCCCACAGGTCTCCAGAGGTGTAGAAGAGGTAGAGGGGTTGGGGTCTGGCCACCTACACTTACAGTCCACTGTTATCTTTCTCCACCTTGGATGGCCTCCATTCCCAAGGCTACTTCATGGTCCAGGATGGCTGCTTGAGCTCCAGCTTTTATTGTCTGTATTCCAACCAGTAGGAAGGAGAAAAGAGGAAAGCGGACCCCTTCCCTTTAAGGAGACTTTTTGGAAATTAGTTGCACGCTGCTGCTACTGCTAAGTCGCTTCAGTCATGTCCGACTCTGTGCAGCCCCACAGACGGCAGCCCACCAGGCTCCCCTATCCCTGAGATTCTCCAGGCAAGAGTACTAGAGTGGGTTGCCATTTCCTTCTCCAATGCATGAAAGTTTAAAGTGAAAGTGAAGTCGCTCAGTCATGTCTGACTCTTCGCAACCCCATGGACTGCAGTCTACCAGGCTCCTCCGCCCATGGGATTTTCCAGGCAAGAGTACTGGAGTGGGGTGCCATTGCTTTCTCCAAGTTGCACACCACACACTTCCATATCCCACTGGCCAGAACTCTTGGCATATGGTCATACTTTGATGCAAAGGAGGATGGAAAATTATTTCAGGCAGCATTCCTCCAGCTCAAATTTACCAGAGCTGTCACTGAGAAAGGAGAGGTTGTGAGCTGCATGAGGGCAGGGACTGTGTCTATCTTATTCCAGTACCTGAAACAGTGCCTCGCACACAGCAGACGTTTAATAAGTGTATGATGAATGAACGCATGCCTGGATATGGGGGAGCATGGGGATCCCTCCGTGTTAGGCATTACATAAAACACTGATGAGGAGCCAGAAGGAGCACAGTTTACTGGAGAAGATGAACTTGAGGTGACAGTAATAGTGACGTGTGCTCTGGAATGTGTAGCCGCCAAGGCTGCTGCTGTGGGCTTCAGGAGGGCCTGAGTGCAGTGTGGCTCCACCACTTACAAGCTGTGTGACCTTAGGCAAACAACTTAACCTCTCTGAGCCTGCACCCACTCACTGGATAAAATAGGGGTCATACCCAGTGCCTTCTGTCTTACAGGACTCGAGTAATACTGGCCTGGAGTGAGTGTTCTATAAATGTTACATAGTGTTAACTTGTATTTAGAGGTAAGTGTGGAGGGTTCAATGGAAATGTAGTGAAGGGGCCTCCGACCCAGATTTGGAGGCTATGGAATCAAGGAAGCCTTCCTGGTTAGAGAGGGCACCTGAGTTGTGACTTAAAGGACAGTTAGGCAAAGGGGAAGGGTGTTCTCAACCAAGGAAACAATGTGTGCAAAGGCCAGAGGTTAGGAAAAACAGGATTTGTTCAACTATTTAGCATGGCTGCGAGATGCAGCCAGGGTTGGTACAGGGGCCAAGAGTGTTTAGAGGGGGAAGCTGCAGGGTCAGCAAGATCAGGGTAGATTTGCCCAGTGGGCACAAGGAACCCACCGAAGGTTTTCAGGCAGGGGAGAGAAAGGGACAGAGCAAAGGAGAGACCCCAGAGGACCAACCCCACCACATCTGTTTGAGATAAAGCTGTGGAGGTCAAAGCCATTTGGCCGGGGCTGGATGCTGGGGGGAGGGAGGCTCACCACGGGACTGTAGGCAGGGCTGGGGTGTGAGTGAGGATGAGGGTGGGCTTTGGCATCACCCCTCCCTCTCCCCCACCTGCAGCTTCGGGGTACTGCTCTGGGAGCTGCTGACGGGTGAGGTCCCCTACCGTGAAATCGACGCCTTGGCCGTGGCGTATGGCGTGGCTATGAACAAGCTGACTCTGCCCATTCCCTCCACATGCCCCGAGCCCTTTGCCCGCCTACTGGAGGGTGAGCCAGGGCCCCGTGGAGAGGGTAGGCTCAGCTTGGGGTGGCAAGGAGCCCTCAGGCCCAGACACCCATCCACCCCTTCACACCCATCCATTCCATTGGGCCCAGGAGTGAGGGAGAAGGGGCTGGAACCATGGGACCATGATCAGTCTCCAGACCTCCATGGCCTCCAGACCTTTGTTCTGGCCAGGCAAGCCCACAGCGCTTGAGGGCAGTCTGTTAGGATTCACTGGCCCTGGGATTCCTCCCTGACCCTTGATCCCTACCACCAGTCAGGGAACAGGTCCCTGAGTTTCTCTCCCGAGTTTCACCAAGTGAAACGCTGCCAAAAACGTGGCTTTGAATTCCTTCCCCCGGGCTCCATGGGAGCTATTTGTCCACAGTCCCTTAAAGTCCTGCCTCCACTGAGCAGGCTGATGCCCCAGACCATGGACATTGACATCTCCACTCCCACTGCTGTCCTCCCCACCCCAATCCCAGAATGCTGGGACCCAGACCCCCACGGGCGGCCAGATTTTGGCAGCATCTTGAAGCAACTTGAAGTCATCGAACAGTCAGCCCTGTTCCAGATGCCGTTGGAGTCTTTTCACTCGCTGCAGGAAGACTGGAAGCTGGAGATTCAGCACATGTTCGATGACCTCCGGACCAAGGAGAAGGTGAAGGCGGGGGTGGGTGGGAGGGATGGACCAAGATTCCTGAGTTCTGATACCATGGATGGGGCAGAGTCCCTTCCCCTGAGCCCGGGGGTCTTGGGTCCCATGCAGGGTGAGAGAGCCTTTTTCACATATTAAGGAAAGACAGCCTCCTGTTGGCAGATTGATAAGAAAAGGACACCCTACCCTGAAGTACTTACAGGTGACACTGCATGAGGTCTAGAAACTGGCTTTAAAACCCCACAGCAAAAGTGAGAGGGAGAGAGGAGCAGGAAGGTGATGCGTGAAAAAAGATTTGTAAAGTAACTCGAAGTTGGATGGATGGTGGGTGTGTCGGATGCACTGATGCTTTTGTGGATGATTTCCAAATTGAAAACTTCAAAAATTAAAAATCAAAGAGAAAGAGGAAAGAAAGAAAAGCCAGCCCTTTCTTTGGGCCAACACAGCCTCCTGCCCTGGCCCCCAACCTGGTTAGTGAAGAGTAAGTTGGATTGTGCCCCCAATTTGCCCCACAGCAGGATGGCCTGTGCAGGACAGCAACCAAGGCCAGCAGCCCCGGGACCTTCCCGGGGAAGGAGCAGGGTAGCTGGGGAAGGAAGGAGCAGGGTAGCTCCAGCCCTCTCCCCAAGACGCCCATCTCCTCCCCAGGAGCTCCGGAGCCGCGAAGAGGAGCTGCTGCGGGCGGCTCAGGAGCAGCGCTTCCAGGAGGAGCAGCTTCGGCGGCGCGAGCAGGAGCTGGCCGAGCGCGAGATGGACATCGTGGAGCGGGAGCTGCACCTGCTCATGTGCCAGCTGAGCCAGGAGAAGCCCCGGGTCCGCAAACGCAAGGGCAACTTCAAGCGCAGCCGCCTGCTCAAGCTGCGGGAAGGCGGCAGCCACATCAGCCTGCCCTCCGGTACCCGGCCACGCCCCTTCAGCAGCCCCGAGAGGCCGCTGGGAGCAGCGCTAACCCAGGGGTCATCTCTTCCTTTTATTTCTTTACTTTTCAAGCCTTTTTTATTATTATTACTAAATATATCACAACTACAGAAAATGACCCGAAAAATCTGTATAGCTTAATGCATTAATAGAATCTCCCGGGAGAGCAGAGAGACCCTACAGCCACCCCGGGTGCCTGCACACGCCCCCTCCAAAAAATCCCCCTGCCATTCCCCAAGAGTAAACGCCTGCCTTGACTTTCAGGGCCGTCACTTCCTTACTTTTCCTCATAGTTTTGTCTCCCAGCTATTTGTGTAATATCTTTTTAAATCTTCTTTCTCCTCCTTGCCTCATTTATCCCAGAGCATTTCCCATAGTCTGGATTTTGCTGCTTGCAGCTCCCTGGTTTCTCTTAACATGTCGCTCTGTCCCCTGAATTTTCTATTAATTGGTATTAGGTTAAACCATGTGAAATTGCTGGTGTTCAGCCATTTTTGACCTACAGAAACAGAAGTTTCACATGGCTCAACCTAAGAGTTGGATCTCAAGGCTTAATCAGTTTTAATTTCAGGTTTGATTTTTTTTGGAGGGAGAGACTGGTTTTTTGGTAACATCAGAAGGCACTTCATGCTGATATTCTCTCTGTTACAAGAGATGTTACAAGCCCTATAGCAGTGCCTAGAATAACACCAACCAACAGAAATAAGGCAGGCTGCGTGTGTCATTTTACATTTTCTAGTAGCCATATGGAAAAAGGAGGAGGGGGTGGAACAGGTGAAATTAACTTTAATAGTGTATTTTGTTTAGCCCAATATTCACATGTAGTCATTACAAGAAAATTTTTAAATAAGATATTTTTTCTTTTTTCCCACACTAAATCCAGTGTGCATCTTATGGGCTTCCCAGGTGGCACTGAAAGTGAAAGTTGCTCAGTTGTGTCCAACTCTTTGCGACCCCATGGACTATGCAGTCCATAGCCAGGTGGCACTAGTTGTGAAGAGCCCACCCGCCTGCCAGTGCAGGAGATGTAAGAGTTCCAGGTTCGACCCCTGGATGGGAAAGATCCCCTGGAGGAGGGCATGGCAACCCACTCCAGTATTCTTGCCTGGAGAATCCCTCTGAACAGAGGAGCCTGGCGGGCTACAGTCCATGGGGTCTCAGAGTCAGATACAACTGAAGCGACTTCAGTTCATTTTATATTCTTGTGCATCTCAATCTGGGCTCTAAATTTTCCTCAAAATTTCTTGACCTATATTTAGGTTTCATAAAATGTACAGTTGAAAGAGCAGATTCACATACCAAAGTTCTTCCAAACATAGTTAAATATTTCCAATGACTGAACTGAGTATCTGTTTTTAAAAGTAAATTTAAATTACTTACAACTAAACAACTAAAGGTAACACTCTCCAGTTCCTCGGTTGCACAAGCCACATTTCAAGCACTTACTTTCCATGTGTGGCTAATGGCTGCCATATTGGACACTCAAGCCTAGATCCTCGGGGCAGCGGCTCTCAAACCTGAGTGCGCAGCAGAGGTAACCTGGGTACTGTTACACAGCAGTTGGATTGCTGCACCTCACCCCCACAGTTCCTGATTCAGGGAGGGCAGCAAGAATCTGCATTTCCAAGAGGTTTCTACTTGACGTCGATGCTGCTGGTCTGGGAACACACTTTGAGATCCACCGCATTAAGGAATGTGAAATAGTGGCATTCCCTCTATCTTCTTTCAAAGGGAACTTCTCTTTGGCTACTCTTGGAACCCTGTGCTTAGGAAAGTCTCTTTCTTTTTGCAGGCTTTGAACATAAGATCACAGTCCAGGCCTCTCCAACGCTGGACAAGCGGAAAGGATCAGATGGGGCCAGCCCACCTGCAAGCCCCAGCATCATTCCCCGGCTGAGGGCCATTCGCTGTGAGTATCTCCCAAGGCCCTGACCAGTCAGTGAACAGACTTCCCTAAGCACATACCTGGAACCAAGCCAGAGCAACATCAGGGTGGCAGGCGGGTAGGACCCCCCTCCCTCAGTCTCATCCAGGGAAACAGACAACAAGTAAATAGACTGGTGAACAGGATAATTTACTGTAGTGGTACGCATCCTCAAGGAAGTCAGGGAGGGACTAAAACAAAAGAGCTGCTATTTTTAAATCACAAAGAAAGCCTGTCGGAGAAGCTGAGGTTTAAGTAGGGACCTGCATGGTCCGGAGGAGTAACATGAAGAGATCTGAAGGAACAGTGTCCCTGGCAGAGGGAACAGCAAAGGCGGAAGCCCAAAGGCAGGAACAAGTATGCTGATTATCAGCTGGGAAGGCCAACTTGGATGAAGTAGAAAGAGTGAAAGGGAGAGCAGTGAGTTTATGGTAGAGGGTTCAGCAGGAGAGGATTGCCCTGGGCCTTAAGAGCGGGAATAAGGAATCTGGATTTTATCTAAAATCTGAGGGGGAGCCTCTGGAGGGCTATGAGCAAGGCAGTGATGGAGGAAACTTGACCTTTTCCCTCTGACTTCCCTGAGGAGTAGGGATTGTAGGCAGGCAGGAGTCAAGATGGGAGACAGGTGAGACGAGGGTGCTGGGCCAGGGCAGGGACCTTGAATGGGGCAGATGGCCCGTCAGCCACATGGAAGAGGTACAGGGTTCACTGAGGAGGTGAAGGATTCCTGGTCAGCTTCCCCACTCCATTCTGCTCCATCATTCACCCCTGGCCTCGCCCCACACATCACCCCGGACACACACTGCTGTTTGGGCACCTGCTTTGTATCCAGAGGTCATTCTCCTGGGCAGACACAGAGACAAATAATGACCGAACCATGGTGGTCAGGATGTTCAACGTGTGATGGGAACAGAGGAGAGAGAGCAGTCCACTGCAGGGGACAGGCTGTTCCGGAACACTCCACAGGGACTTGGCATCTGCTCCTCCCTCTGCCTTGTGTCCCCACCCCCCCAACTCCCTCCCTCACCTCCTTCAAGACTCTGCTCAGATCTCTACTTCTCACACACCAGACCATCCCTAACTCCCCAAGCCCCCTACCAGCTTTCCATGCCCCACACTGCTGACCACCTTCTAGCCCCCAACCCAGGTGACAACCTAGGGTGACTCCTATTGATCATCTGTCCTCAGCCCCTAAAATGTAAACTTTCCAGGGCCAGGGCAGGGTGTCTGGTCTGCTTGTACCACTGCTGTCTTCTCAGCATCTCTCACAGGGCTTGGCACGTAAACGGTGCTAGTGAACATTTGGGAATCAGGGGATGGCTGAAGAGTTAACCAGTGAGGGGTGACAGGTGATGACACCGAGGAAGCCAGCACATCATCCCGACAGCTGGGGGGAGCTATGTGAGGATGGCTAGCAGGGAAGGGTCATGATTGGAGTCAGAATCCCAGCTCCCTTGGGCTTCCAGGTGGAGGGTGAGACCAAGGCGGGGAGAGTACGGCTGGAGATAACTGGGACAGGTTGAGACCCAGTGACCAAGTGGCTTCTCCGGGCCAGTGACCCCCGTGGATGGTGGTGGCTGTAGCACCAGCTGCAGCAGCAGTGGTGGCAGTGGGACATGGGGCCGCAGCAGTGCCCCCCCGAAGAAGGAAGAGCTGGTCGGGGGCAAGAAGAAGGGCCGGACCTGGGGGCCCAGCTCCACACTGCAGAAGGAACGGGCTGGCGGAGAGGAGAGGTACTGGCCGCATGGAGCGCCCCTGCCCCCCATCCTGTACCTCTCTCCTAGGCCCTTGGCAGCCAGGAGGCCTATGACTGCCCCCTGCTAATCTTTGGTGCCCTCTGCAGGCTGAAAGCCCTGGGAGAAGGAAGCAAACAGTGGTCATCAAGTGCCCCCAACCTGGGCAAATCCCCCAAACACACACCCATTGCCCCAGGCTTTGCCAGCCTCAATGAAATGGGTAAGAGGGTGAGGGTGTCTTTAAAAGGGAGGGAGAAGGACATTCCCTGGCAAAGGGGAACATAACCCAAGACCAAGGGGTGACCATTCCCCAAGGTTGCACGGAGGGAGCCGGATTTCACTGGCCAGAGGGTAGGATGCATTCCTGGAATGGGAGATAGCTGGTCCCTGGGTGGTGGGGGTCATTCCCAAGGAGAGGGGGGTTGGGGGAGAAATGCTCAAGAACCACGCTTAGTGGGACTTGCTGATCTTGGTGGGGTCACTCGGGGCAACCCCTTGCCTCCAAGTCCTGGGGTGGGGGGATGGGCCGACTGGCCCTGGCCCCAGAGTTATGGGAGTCAGAGGCCAGTGACGGCCTTCTCTGGTTGCAGAGGAGTTTGCGGAGGCCGACGAAGGCAACAGCGTGCCCCCGTCCCCCTACACCACCCCTTCCTACCTCACGGTGCCGCTGCCCGCCCAGCCCTCCCCTGGGGCGCGAGCACCATGGGAGCAGACTCCGCCCGCGCTCCCCACGCGGCTCGGGCACGGCTCCCGGCGGCGCTGCGAGCTCGCCCTGCTGGGCTGTGCCACGCTGCTGGGCGCCGTGGGCCTGGGCGCCGACGTGGCCGAGGCGCGCGCGGCGGAAGGCGAGGAGCAGCGGCGCTGG
>SJYC01143134.1:0-15747 GCA_006408675.1 Madoqua kirkii
CCACCCCCCGCCCACACACACACACCACCACCACCACCACCCATGATCTCCCACCAGGCAAGGAACAAGCCTCCATGTCTGCCAACCCCTCCCCCTGCTAATTTTCTGGCATTGCCAGGAAAGGTGAATGAACAGGTGGGTGTGTGAATGGGTAAGTGAGTAGGTGAATGAGTTTGAGGGGGGAGAGGTAAATGGAGGTGGAGTCGCGGGGTGGAGGGGGCGGGAGGCGGAGGTTGTGAGTGGCCAGGAAAGTGACTAAGTAGGTAAACAGAAGGTATCAGGGTAGGTTAATGGCCGAAGAGCTGAGTGGTAGTTGGGTGAATGCCAGGAACGACAGGTGAGTGGACACGAATCACTGGCAGGTGAGTGGATGAGTGTGTGTGTGTGCCAAGAGTAGATGGGTAAAGAGTGGGCGTGGGGTAGGGAGCACAGCACTTCCCGAAGCCGCTTTGCCCTCATGCTCCTTCCCTTGTTTCCTCCTCTCTCACACCCTTCGCTTGCTCCCACCCTCCCCTCACCTGTGGGCTCCCGGCTGCGGGCCTCCTGCAGGTAGCGCAAGGCGCGTGCATAGTCACCCAGGTGGTAGAAGGCAATGCCGGCGCGGTAGGTAGCCTTGAAGTTGCCCTGCTGCTTCTCCAGCACCTTGAGGCAGTACTCGCGCACCCGCTCATAGTTCACCAGCTCCGACTGCAGGAGGCAGGCTGCGGGAGCACCGGAACCGGCGCTCTCACAGCCTGTCGACACCGAGGTCTCGGCTGATCGCGAGGAGCCTGGCCTTCAGGCTCTAAAGAATCAATCCCTTCCGTTTCAGACGGCGGAGCCCAGCCTACAGGCTTGCTCCGGCCACCAGGGAATGCCAAGCTTCTGACCAATCAAGACAGAATCAATCTGCGCCGCCGCTAGAGGGCGCGAAAAACACACAGCGGGGCTCTCGGAGCTTCCTTAGCTGGGAGGTGTCTGTTAGAGAGAGTACTAAGGGCGATCTCAGAGATGGTGAGGGATGCGTCCTTGAATGACTCCTCCAGGGTAAGTTTTTCTCACCTGAGATTCGCAGGTGGCAACCCAAAGCCCATTTCCTGCATCCCAGCTCCTTCCATTCCTGTGATCCCCTAGACTCCCAACACCTTTCCCTAATCAAGTTCTTAGTTCTTCCCCCGCCTCACAGACCCCAGCCCTAAACCCTTCAAGCCTCCAGCCCCCACCCCAAGGCTTGAGGAGTGCCTCTCACGTCCCGCCCCTCTCACATAGGCACCCTCTGCGCTCCCCGACGGCCGTACCCGTGAGAGAGTCGTAACATTCCACCTCTGTGTTCTCCACCAGGCGCCGCTGCTCCTCGCTGAGGCGGGCTGGCCCGGGGCTGTTGGCGGGCCCGGGAGTGGGGGCGGGCAGGCCTCCAGGGCGGGCTCCCTGCGCCGCCTTCAGCTGCAGTAGCGCTCGATGATACTTGCCAATGGCTTCCCGGAACTTCTTCTCCCGGTAGCAGCGCTGACCCTCCGCCTTAAACGCCACGGCGGCCCGCAGGCTGCTGTCGAGCGCCGCACCCAGGGCTCCCGACGCTTCTGGGGTAGGACTGGACCGAGCCGATCCATGGCGGGGGCTGGGGCCCGGCGGGGAAAGGGCGGGAGGCGGGCGCGGCGGAGGCTCCGGGGCAGCGCTGAGCATCAGCACCGGGGACAGCGCGCCGCGCTGCATTGTGGGAAACTCCTGCGGCCGCCGCTGCAGCTACCGCATCGCCCCCCACGGGGCTGGTCCCCACCCTTTCTCCGCCCCCGCACCTCCGACAGCCGATTCCGGCTGCCCCCTATGGGTCTAGAGAAACCCCTCAAAACCCCACTCTCTTCAAAACCCTTCTTCCCACTCCTCTTACCTTCCCCACCCTGCTGCTTGCTCTCCTCCCCTACGCCCAGAGCTCCCAAACCTTTCTAGAAGGAAAGAACAAGTCTGGGGAAAAGAGCAGGAAGATAACCTCATGGAAAGCTGGTTTTCAGACCGGTAGGCATCTGGCATAGTTGGATAAGAACACAGGCCATGTATTCAAGCTGCCCAAGTTCCTGCTTAATTTTCACTAGTTGTTGACTTGGACAAATCACCCAAATTACCTGTGATTCTGTATCCTCATCCGTGACACAGGCTATGACAGCAGCTGTGGAACACATTCGTTTATTTATGCAACAAACAAATGCTGACTGATATCTTTCTGAGCCCAGTTCTGGGGCTGGGTGATGCTGGGACACAGGAGGGACTGAGCGCTCCTCAGAGCCTACCCTCGCTGGGTTCCTTGGCGAGTGGGGAGACAGGCCGGCGATCAGACAGCGGCAGCCCAGAGTGGGCTGACCTGGGAGGCAGAGGCAGAGGGGCCAGGGCTGCAATGGGGGAAACACAACAAGTTCTGCGGATCCACCGGAGGCACACCCAGCATAGGCTGAGATGGTGAGTGAAGACTTCCCAAAGGAGGGGAGAACTCGATGAACAAGAGAGACCTGTTTCTTTCCCTCAGCTAGCTCACTGTCTGGGTAGAAAAAGACAGAAAGCAGTCAAGTGACAGCGCAGTGTGAGGGTCACAGTAATAAAAAATGCACAGAGCAAGAAACCCACGAGAGATTTTCAAGAGAAAAACAGCGAATGATTGTCCTGCAACCCTCCTTAGCCGCTTAGTGCTGAGACCTTGAGTAAGCTCCTCGGTCTTCCTCCACCTTCCTTGTGTGTAACATGGGGGAAGCAAGTGAGCTTACTCCCAAGTAGCTGCAGGAGCTGAATCGTGTTATGTAGGTAAAGCATGTGGTACAGTAATGACCAAATAGCAGCCAGTGTTCCTTATCATTCTTGAGACTGTGAGATATATGATTGCAAGTGCCTGACTCGGAGTCAGCGTCCACATAAACTAGTTTCACTTATTTTATTTGGCTCCATTGGGTCTTAGTTGCAGCATGCAGGATATTTCCTTACGGTGCATGGACTCTCTAGTTGCAGTGTGTGGGTATAGTTGCTTTTAGGCATGAGGAATCTTAGTTCCCCGACCAGGGGTTGACTTGGCATTGCCTGCATTATGAGGTGGATTCTTAACCACTGGAGCACCATGGAACTCTGGCACATTCATGAATAGTTGTGCAATGAATGAGTGAATGAGTAACTATGTATAGCACCATTGCCACCCCCACCAAGACCCTAGCCTGGGTCTCATTCCCAAGTATCAACCCTGCATTTCCACTGTCCCCTCCCCGACCCAAACTGAACATGACACCTCTCATTCCAACTGCATTTCTATATTTTATTGTGAGTCGCTCCCTGATCCTCCAAACGTGAACACCCCAGTGGTGAAAACTTCCTCTCAGCACCTCCAAACCTAGGCTTAGTTAAGCGTCTAATATTCCCGAGACTATATTCCAGAACAGCATCAGTCACCTTTCTGCACCTCAGACGTGTTTTTAATTGAGAATCTGGAAACCCACTGATTCATAACTATTTTCTGAGCAAACCTATTAATGTCTGAGTGCTACAGGCTCAGTAGAAAGAGGGGACACGGTACTAGCTCACAGTTCTGCTAAGATGCAGTGCTAGCACTTCCACAGTACCTACGAGGTGTCAGGCACGGTCCTAAAGCTTCACATTTATCTTAACTCACGTCCTCATCACACCACCGTGAGGTCGGTACTATAATTATATCCACTGACACTAGCACTTCAGATGTTAAATAAACCAGACCCCATTTAACAAACTCTTGCTATCCAAGGTCCATACGATCACAAACTGATGACCCTCGCAGGCCAGTATATGTGATGTGTTGGATTTATGCAACCGTTAAAAATACTGAATTAGTTTCCAACATATAAAAGCAGAGATATTTATGGAATCGCAGATTTTCAACTTCCCTTACGAACGAAATCGGAAAACCTGGCACCATGAAGGTGACATTCTTCATGACTAGGAAAGGCATTCTCACCTTCTCACAGTCGCCCTTCCTAGTTTCTCCCCAACCCGGAGACCAAGGTTCATTAGCCCGCGTTGCTATTTTCCTCTCAGCATCTCTAATTTCCCCAAGTATTTGCGTTTGCGATCCGCGTTTTTCCCCAGCTCAGCGGCGCTTGTGGAAGCCCGCCAGTGCCCCCGGCGGCGTAATCCAGAATTCTCATCTCGTCTCCAGCGTGAGAACATCCAATCAGGTGAGTGGGAGGCCCGGAAGTGACCAATCAAAAACTAGAGAAGGGCCAGAATTTGACCACTGAGGATAGATAGCGCTCGAAATAAAAACTTTTTTATTAAAGTGGGAAACCGACGCACAAGGAGAGTCTTTTTTGCTGGGGTCTCCGGGCTCAGGGAGGCCCAGGTGGGGAGTGGCGGAGCAGGCAGGCGGCGGCGAGGCTGGTGCCCTGGCGCTGGGGCCGTGCGTACTTGAGGAAGACGGCGGCGCGGCCGGGCGCGGGGCCTCGGAGCGCAGCGCGGACCATGCACGGCTCGAGCGGGCCCAGCTCCGCTCGGCTGCGACGGAGAGGAGAAACGGAGGTGGGGCAAGAATAGCGGGGGACAGGACACGACCTGTCCTCGGAGCTTGAGGCTGAGAAGACAAGCTGACTTGGGTCCCTGGGGCTGCTCGGGGGCTCTCTCGGGGTCAGACACGCCACTCATCCTCCAGAGCGACTGGAGGGGCGCCGAGGGGGCGGACGCTCTGTTCTGCCCTCAGGGCGCGGCTATGGGCGAGCCAGCACCCGCGGAGAGGGAAGGAGTGGGGCTGAGGGTGGACAGACAGACACCCAGCTCTACCTAGGGGCACGGGCTGGAGATCAGACACACCACTCATCCTCCAGAGCGACTGGAGGGGCGCCGAGGGGGCGGACGCTCTGTTCTGCCCTCAGGGCGCGGCTATGGGCGAGCCAGCACCCGCGGAGAGGGAAGGAGTGGGGCTGAGGGTGGACAGACAGACACCCAGCTCTACCTAGGGGCACGGGCTGGAGGAAAAGATGATCACTCTGCCCCGCGGTGGCACAGTTAACAAGATGAGGGGGTTCGAGCAGCTAAAGGGTCATCGCATTCGCGGCCAGGAGGAGAGTTGGGGAACTCGAGGTTTGCAGACCCCTCATTCGCAACTCTGGAACGCAGAGCATCTTCTGGGCCTGAGGAAATCCTAGGACAAAGGGCCCCCAAATCTGCACAAGCACCCCATTCTCTGAGACACCTCCAGAGAAAAGCAAATGGGACCCCACTCAGACTAGGCGGTCACCCCCATTCTCTCTCGAACTCAGGAAACAAGTCTAGCCCCGCCCCCACATAATTGACTCACATTCTCTGAGACGGTAAAGACGGCGACAAAGAAGGTAGGCCCTGCAGCCACAGAGACCCTCCACAGCGGCCATACCTGTAAAGCGCCGGCTCAGGCCCGGAACCTGCTCCGTCGAGCACTCGGTGAGCCAGGCTCAGCGCCGCAGCTGCACGGCGACCCGGCTCCCACCCTGCGGCTTCGGCCTCTAGCAGAGACAGCTCCAAGAAGTAAGTGGCGAGGAGCAACACCTGCCGTTTCCGCGGGTAGCGTGTCAGGGCACGACCCTACTCCTGAGGCCGCACCACGCCCGTACAGGCCACACCCCTACCCGCGAGGCCACGCCCGCCCGCACAAGCCACGCCCCTACCCACGAGGCCGCGCCGCGCTCCTGCCCCTTGCACCTGGGGGCCGCTCCGGGCCAGAGCAGCAAACAACCCGAGGCAAAGTAGCGGGCCCGGGTGGTGCAGCCGGAAATCCAAGCGGCTCAAGATGCGGCGCTCCGCGCGCAGAAGCTCGGCCCGCGAGAAGGAGCCAGCGCCCAGGAGACAGAGGGAGGAGGGCTGGGAATTGGGGGAAAAGAGGTGGGGAAATCTTCGACCCTAGGTCGTTATTCCCTGGACTTGAGCGCCTGGGATCGTTTCAATCCCCGTTCTGGGCCTCAGTTTCCTGGTCTGTAAATGGGGCCACTGATTTGCTGTCTGGAAGTCACGGAAAGCAGAGGCTTCACAGCCAGATAGACTTGTTTCCTGACCTCAGACCCTACCGTTTACTCACTGTCTGACTAGTCATCCACTGAAGCTCTCTGAGATTCAATGTCTTCACATAAAACGGAGATATGACTTCCTACTTCACCAGGCAGTTCTGGTAAGGCACTGCGTTCATGCATGTTAACTATACTCAAGAAGGACTATAGCTACTGTAACTACTCAAGACTGAGTCCAAGTCCCAAACGCTTGTCTTCTGACAAATGTCTTCCTCTCTGTGCCTCAGTCTCTCTCTGTTAAAAGGACACATTGGTAGCCTCTACCACATAGAGACATGCTGGGATTCCAAGGCTAGGTAAAGTGCTTGCTTGGCACACACTAGACATTTAATCTGTGAGGCGGGGAGGGATGGCTCCACCCTCCCAAGCCCCGCCCCGGAAGTACCTCGGGAAGCATGCACTCTTCCACTTTGCACGCCAAGAACAGGCAGGCCATGCCCAGCAGCTGCAGGCGGTGTAGGCGCACTCGGCTCGCGCGCAAGTAGGAATCAAGCAGGTGCACGGCCAGGTAGAGCGTGTCCCCCGCCAGACCCAGGTACTCCTGGTGAGGGGCGCGAGTGAGCACCAAGGTTCTAGACTGCTACGCAGGCCGCTCCCTGCCCCCTCCCAGTTACGTACGTGCACCTGAACCAGCCAGTCCACCACCAGCGCGCGCATCTCCGGGGTCACGGTGCGGGGCAGGGCCCTCCAGGGCAGCGCGCGGCACACCTGCGGTCGGGCAAGGGCGGCTTCAGTCTCCACACCTGTGCCTTGGCTTCCCTCCCGGGCTCCAGCCCTGGGTGCCTCAATCTCCTCGCATCAGTTTGACGTCACGACGCCACATACAAACTGGCCTCCAACATCTCTTCCGAATACGCTCCTCTTGGGTGTCCCCATCTAGAACCCTGGACTTTGTTCTGGACTCCTCACTTTCCAGCTCTCCAGTTTAGCCCCCAGGCTACAGGACTTCATTACTGAGCATCTTCTCCTGGGTTCCCAGACTCCAGTCTTAGTCATCAACCCTCAAACCCATCCTCCTCAGAGCACTCAGAGGGTCTTTCTAAAGTATAAATATGACCAAGAACTCCTCAGCTTAAAACCCTTCTGTGGCTTTCAGTACCCTTAAGAGAAAATCCTAATTGCCCTCAGACTCCAGCCCGGCTCCAACATCACCTATCCCCTCTCTGCCACCAAAACCCGCACTTAAGCTACTTCTTCTGGTCCTGGACTATCCCAACCTCGTTCCTGCCTCAGGCCCTTTGCATCTATGTGCCAGCTGAGATGGTCATTCCCCACTCCTTGCATTTCTGCCTTCTCAGTCCTTCCAGTCTCAGCTAAAATTTCCCCAACTTTTTCTACACTTTTCCATGCACCCTATCATCTCTATCTCATGGCTTTATTTTCCTCACGGTATTGTCAGCCTGGAGATATCTGGTGTTTACTTCAAAGTCTTGTCTTTTTGCCCCACTAGACTGCCAGCAGGGCAGGGATTTCTGTCCAGATCACAGCTGTATCTTGGTTCCTAACAGAGACCCTGGCATGGGAGAGATGCTCACAAGATGTTAAATAAACTCATCCCTTCAGTATTTCTTCTGGCAATGCCTGTCTCAGACAATATCTGTGGACAACCATAGCCTGTGTTTTGGTTTGTGTGGCCCTTCTGAAATTATTGCCTACATTTGCTTGTTTGTCTCTGCTCACTGAGGCAGACTGTCTCATGGTGTCCATCACAGCATCCCCAGTGCCTAGAACATGCTCAGAAACATTTGCTAATGCAATGATAAGTGGGTCAGTTGTGAGAGACTGCTGCTGCTAAGTCACTTCAGTCGTGTCCGACTCTGTGCAACCCCATAGACAGCAGCCCACCAGGCTCCTCCATCCCTGGGGTTCTCCAGGCAAGGACACTGGAGTGGGTTGCCATTTCCTTCTCCAATGCATGAAAGTGAAAAAAGTGAAGTCGCTCAGTCGTGTCCAACTTGTAGCGACCTCATGGACTGCAGCCTACTAGACTCCTCTGCCCATGGGATTTTCCAGGCGAGAGCACTGGAGTGGGGTGCCATTGCCTTCACTGTGAGAGACTATGCAGTACCAACGGAGGGGCTGGAAACAGCTGGGGAGGCTGGCAAAGGGCATTCCACACAGGTACACTGCATGAGAGAAAGGCCAAGAAATGGTGGGTGGCAGCAGTGTAAAGCCTGCAAAGTCAGCGGGAAGTGATGTGAGAGGCTGGTGAGGTGGGAGTTAGGGACGACTTGTTGACTGGGTGTTGGGCGAGAGAGTCAGCTTTGGCTTCCTCCAACCCGAACGTCTGCCTCCGCTGCCCTCCAGGGATGTGTGCGGAGTTAAGAGTTTCCCAAAACCCGCTGGTCCAGGGGTGTCCCCCAACCCCACTCACCATGACTTCGGCAAAGATGTCCCTGGCGTACTCACGTTCTCCCTCCAGCCCCAGCGCACTCAGAGCCTCCTCCAGCCCCGACGGTGCGCAAGGCCCCGGGGGCCTCTCCGGGCGTCCTGGGGAGACGCTCGTGCCCGCCAGGACGCCATCAGGGATTGAGGTGCTCCGAGGCTCTGGGTCGAGGCAGGCGTTTGGACTCTGCAAGCGAGAGGGGCTGGGGTCAAGAGCCTGGAGAAAGGCCCAAGCCGAGAGGCGGAACCTGGCGCCTGTATCTCACCAGCATCCTTCGGGCTGGCGTCCAGGGTCAAGCCGAGCGCCCGCCTCTTCCTGCTGGAGCGGAGGACCCGCGACAGGTGCTTTAAATGCGCGTGGGCGCATGCGTGCTGAGCACGCTTCTCCTAGGCAGGTGCAGAGGCAAAGACAAATGCTACACATCTGCCCCATCCAAACTTTCTAGGTCAGGCAGATGGCTCAAACCTTCTTTCTGCTACTTACTATGATCAGAAGCAGGCCCTGTGAGCCTCACTCTCCTCAGCGATAAAGCAGGGATTTCAAAACTTACCCGACACAGTGGTCCTGAGGAATTTGTAAGCTTGTTAAATGTCCAGCACAGGAATCAAAACCTTAAAGGCTATAAGGAAGCTATAAAATCATGTAACAAGTATTGATAGAAGGCCTCTGTCCCCTGTGGTGGGTATTCAGGGATGAGCCCATGGTCGCTGCCTTTACCAAACCCACAGCTTCCAGGGTAGCTGAGCCTCACGAGTCACCGGCCATTCGGCTTGGCTAGGGCAGTGGCCTCTTCACCGCTCTTCCCGTAGCTGCCCTCCACAATCGCCACCCATTCTGCAGCCGGAAATGACGCTGTGACCCGGTACATCAGATCACGCTCTGCCTCTGTTCAAAACATTGTGGGCTCCCATAGCCCTCAAGTTCAAAGTCCAAGAGGCCCTATTACCTTCCCACCCTCAAACATACCTTTGTGCCCATCTCCTATCCCCCTCACTCACTCCTCTCCCGTCACCCTGGCTTCCTGGCTCAGCCTCACCCACAACCAGACACAGTTCTACCTCAGGGCCTTTGTACTGGCTGTTCCCTCTGTCTGGAACCTCCTCCCTCAGAGATCCTTCACTTCCTGCAGTTTCCTCAGATACTTCCTTCTCCATGAAAAAATGACATCCTGAGCATTTCCTGTTCCCATTCTATACACGTGCTCTTGCCATAGCACTTGATGCATTTTTTATTGTCTCCCTCCCAACTAGACTGTGAACCCCATGAGGGCAGGGCTTATCTAGTTTTTGTTTTCATTGCTGTATTCTCAGTGCCTCGAGGCGGCTTGCCAGTGTCAGTACGTAAATATTTGTTGAATGAATGAGTGAACAGACAGGAAGGGCCTCTCTGAGGAGGTTATGTTGAAACTGAAACCTGTCAGAGGAGCCAGAAAGCAGATCGAGGAGAGAATGTTCCAGGTGTGTGTGTCGTTGTATGTGGGGGGGGGAGAGCTTGCTATTTTCAGGCACTGAGAGGTCAGTGAGGTGGGAAAAGTGAACAGTGTGAGATGCTGGACCAGTGGCTTCCTGTCATACTTAAAACTCAAACATCTTACCATGGGCCCAAGGTCTTTTTGGCCCATTGTTACCTGTTTAACTTCATTTTCTTCTACTTTTCCTAGGTCTTCACTCCTTGAGACACTCTGTCTTTATGTTCCCCAAATAGATCAGACACCTGCCTGCCTCAGGACCTTTGAACTTGCCATTCTTTTGCCTAAACCGGATGAGAACCTGGATATGTATATGCTCAGAGGACCTCTATGCCGTGGGAGGCAGGCCTCAGAGATAGTGCAGGTTTGGTTCCAGACCACCTCAGTAAAGCAAATAGTGCAATAAAGTGAGTCACACAAATTTTAGTTTCCCAGTGTATGTAAAAGTTGTGTACACTAATGTAGTCTGCTGTGTGCAACAGTATTATATCTAAGGAAAAAATGTGCATACCTTAATTTTAAAATACTTTATTGAAAAATGCTATCATCTGAAAACAGGGTTGCCACAAACCTTCAATTTGTTTAAAAAAAAATGCAGTCTCTGCAAAGCACAATAAAATGACATATGCTGTAACAAAATTACTACAAGGGGAAAGTAGCAACTTTACAGGGGCGAAATCTGACAGACACCATAACTGAGGAGCCAGTCATCACAGAAACAGAAAAGACGGCCTGTGTCCCTCCTGACAGTATATCCCTAGAAGGGCACCTCATTTCAAGGAAGTTCTTTCAAAAATAGCTTACATATAACCACAAAGAATCATCAGGCAACAAACCCTGATCAAAAAGCATTCTGCAAAATAACCGGGCTTCCCAGGCGGCTCAGTGGGTAAAGGATTTGCCTGTAATGCAAGAGACAGGTTCCACCCCTGGGTGGGGAAGATCCCCTGGAGGAGAGCATGGCAACTCACTCCAGTATTCTTGCCTGGGGGATCCCATGGACAGAGGAGGCTGGCAGGCCACAGTCCACGGGGTCCAGAGTCAGCCGCAACCGAGCGCGCTGCAAAATAACCGTCCTGCAGGCGTCAGACAGACAATGGAAAAGCAACGTGTTACATGTGGATTGAGTCATTGGCCGGGACTTACTATTTTTTTTGTATTCAGGGACCCTAATGTGATCATTAATGAAAATCTGAGTAAGGTCCAAGAGAAAAGCATCCCAATTTAACTTCTGAACTTTGGTAACTGGACTGTGGTTAAGAGAATGTTCTGGTATGGGAAAAGACATATAAATTTTTAAAAAATCATGGAAAGTTGTAAAAAGGACACAGTTCCCATGTACCCCATACCCACTTTCCCCTATGAATACTTTAGTGTGGTCTGTTTATCACAGTTTAGTAAGCCAATATGGGCACAGTGTTATCAAACCCATGCACTCTTCAGACTTCCTCAGTTTCTACCTGTTGCCTTTGCTGTCCTAGGACCCCACTGGCTTCTTTTGGTTGACAGCTTCTTAGGCTTTCTTTTTTGGAACCTTGACAGTTCTAAGAACCCAGTCAGGTCTTTTGTAGAACACCCCTCAATTGGAATTTTTCTGGTGGCTATTTTCTATTAGATCGAGAGTATGCGTTTTCCAGAGGAAGAGCCCAGGGGTAAAGTAACATTCTAATCGCCTATCAAAGGCACACACAGCCCACATGATTCACCACTGTGTTGACCTTGATCACCTGGCTGACATAGCTTCACTTTCTCCACTGAAAAGTTGCCTTCCCTCACTTTTCACACTACTTTGGAGTGTCTTTGCAGCCCACATCAGAGGAAGGCGGGGGGGTGGCAGGCGGGTCATGTTTCCCATCCTTGAAGGCAGAGTGTTTACAGAAATTATCTGTAAGTCTGTGCAGGTATGTCTCTTCCCACCATTTCCATCAGCACAGATTCTTTTATTTTACCCCTTGGATGTAACCCAGTATTATGCTATTTATTGTTGCTCAAATTGCTTTCAGCTGTGGCCACTGGGGGCTCTTCCCCCTTGGCTCCCGTGCCCCTTCACATGCGCGATCAGTGAGGTTTTCATTTCAGCAGGTCCTTACATTACAGCTTATGATGCTCTGAATTCACTTTGAACATCTGCTCCAGTCGTAGAATCACCGTGGTACTAATTTTGAAAGTTTCAAAAGTTTTCAAAGGACCTGCAGTTACTTCAAAATTAAAGTTTAAAATACTTGAATCGCTACACTTTGGGGAAAAGCTATCTGACACGTATTAAAATACAGCAACTCTAGAATGTAGGCCTCAAAAATTTAAAAAGCACAAGCACAGTAAGATGGCTTGTTACACTGAGGTTTATTACATTACTGCTGACAGCAGCAAGCAAACTGGAGACCAAGTGTCACTGGGGGGCAGCCGAGCCAGCTGAGGCACCTCCACCTGGAGAAAAGAGTTTGTGAAGTGGCTGGAGGTGGGACAGCAGTGTCTACAAGGAGTCCCTCAGATGCACAACAGGAGCTGAGAAAGGGTCTCGTTTCCACCAGTGACCCGGCAAGGCCTGCTGGTGCTGGTCCACTGGCAGGATGGAACCCAGCGGTTTGACGTCACAGGCACAGGGGTGAGGGCCTGAATGACTGCTCAAGTGCTCAAGGCCAGGGGTGGTTCGGACTTTCCTCCTCCTTTCCCCAAACTCATGAAAACGGTCTATACCCACGTGACAAAAGATCAACCTATTCAAAAGTTAATTTTCATAATTGATGAGATCTTATTAAAACTCTTCCCTCTAAAACGCTTTGGGAAAAGTTCTCAGTGAAATAAGCACCACCATTACGTCTAAGGGGATTCGTTCAACGGAGGGAGGCAGCTGAGCAGCCTCTCGGAGCTCGTCCGTGGACACGAGACAAGTGCTAACCGGCTGAGGTAGACGAAGGTCTGAGTGACAGTGTGGTGTGCCAAGACCCGGGACTGGTCATCTCCAGCGGCTGCACCAGAAGGCCTTATTAAAAAATATGTATTCTTTTTATCAGAGTGTATTTGCTATTAAAAGGCTTCTCTTTATAAGCCTCTCTGCCATTTCTCATATGGACACATTTTTATAGCTCAATAACATTCATATAAAATTAGAAAACAGAATCTCTGAGTTTTTGTTGTAGAATCTGACTTTTGTCTCTACCCTCATTTACAACCTCGAAGATTCCAGGTGTGTGAAGGCCAACACCGTCTGGGAAAATCTGACATTAAATTCACCCGCGCCAGGGCTCAGCAGGGGCAGCCGTGGCCCAGGGGCTGTGAAGAACGATTCAAACACGGGAGCTCCAGGATTAAAAGGCCAGACTTCAGAGGGGTGCAGAGCCCTGAGGGTTATGAACCCACCTGAGGTGCCCCCGGCTAACAGCCACCACACTGATCCTCTAACGGCTTTGTATTGGAAAAGTGACTTCCCTGGTGGCTCAGATGGTAAAGGTCTGCCTACAATGTGGGAGACGTGGGTTAGATTACTGGGTCAGTAAGATCCCCTGGAGAAGAAAACAGCAACCCACTTCAGCACTCTGCCTGGAAAATCCCACGGATGGAGAACTTGGTGGGCTACAGTCCATGGGGCTGCAGGGAGTCGGACACGACTGACTTCACTTTTATCGGAATTGGGGGCCATAAATGAGGAGGTGTGTGCAGGCAGTGCCCCATCTAGGAAATTAATCCACTCCCTCCCCCACTGGCTCCCAGGACCCAGCCCTTCCACCTATCTCTCCACCCCGCCTCTTTTTGCCTAAGCAGTTCCTGGGGGACCAGAATGGTCTCTGTCCACTGTACCCCCAGTCCAGGCACCTTCCACAGACTCTTCACCAGCTCCCCCGCAAAGTAACCTCCACCCACCAACCTGCGCTTGAGCACCCCAGGTGCCTCCTCCACCACCTTCCCACCTCGCAGCTCAACAGGCCCCGTGACCGGAGCAATGGGAGCAGGAGGCAGCAGGCGCCAGGGGCTGGACTCGGGAAGCAAGGAAAGGCCGGGGTGGTAGGCCCCAGTCTGAAATGAGTGTCTTTATTGCTTGTACCGTACAAATATGAGGAGATGGGGATGGGCCAGTGGGGAGAAGGAAGAATTGTCAGATTAACGACATACACACACAGGAAAAAGATGTGTATAAGAGACAGGTTTATCACAGACACACACACACACACACACACACACACACACACACACACACCCCACGTGCATCCGCACCCCAGATGCACAGGGATGCCCACAGACACACAGTCTGAGGCACACACGCGAGTGCCCACAGCATTGACACGTTCACCTTAAGGCTGCAGAACATGGGGCCCAGAGAGTGGCAGAGAGCGAGGGGCCCTCCCTCGGCACGTACCAGACCCCCACCCCCTCTCAACCCAAGTCCGCCGGGCGGGCCCAATACTGTCTCGGTTCCAGATGTGTAACAGACGAGGCTGGCGCCCCTCCGCCCCAAGCAGAGAGAAGGGGGAGACCCCGGGCCCCGTTCTCATAAGGGGCTGGGGCCACGCCGGGGCTCCAGCGGGAGGTAAGGCCGGCCGGAAGGAAGCCCTGGTAAGGCACGGGTCTGGTGGCTGGGGAAGCTAGCCCCCTCGTGTTCCTCCTGCCTCATCCACAGGGTCAGGAGAGCAGCTGAGGGGGTGGGGAAGACAAGGCCAGGGGGCCACGCCTGGTTCCCCGAGGGGAGAGCGGGCTGTCCACGCGAGGGCACCTGGACCCCCATCCTGCACGCAGCCTCCACAGGCCCGTGCTACTCCCCCACCCCCGGTCCCTGGACATTATTGCTTTTTCGCCCCCACAGGAGGAGGGGGCCGGACTGCCCCCGGCAGGCCACTCGGAGCCTGACGACAGGGCCAGGAAGGCAGCCTCTGACAGGAGCAGCTGCGCGAGGTGGGCTGCCCGCGGGCCCCGCGGCTCCACGCTTTGCCCCTCACGGGGGCTTTATGTCGATTAAAAACCGGAATCTCTCCCACTGCCCAAAGGCCTGGTCCTGGGCAGGCAGAGGAGAGGCTCCCGAGTCCTGGTCTGTAACAAAGGTGAGGGCAGGACGGGATCCTGGAGGCAGGGCCACGAGGAACGCTGAGGTGAGGAGGGCTGAGGGGAAAACTGGAAATGGCGGGGAGGAGGTGAGGGATGGGGACACAAACAAAAAAGGCAAAATAAAAAGTTGAAAAAAAAAAGAAAAAGCCCCCGGCGGTGATAGCAGCCTGCGTGCGTCCCGAGGCGGCGGCGGGCGGCTGCTCACTCTCGGATGCTGGCCGAATAGGAGAACTGGGGGAAGTGCGTCCGCTGGTCCAGCTCCAGTGAGCCCAGGCTGTCATCTGCGGGGGTCGGTGGACGTAGATGGGGCAGAGCTGGCCAGGAGAGGGCTTGGGCCCCCCGGCCAGCCCCCGGCAGGGCTGCAGTCAGGCCACAGCACCACCCCCAGAGACTGAGAATGCGGCCGCGGACCGAGGCTTAGTGGCCTCCCTCCCTCTCAGGCACAGCCCCACCGCCGGGCAGGGACAGTGGCCTGCTCACCCAGCCTCCCGAGCGTCCCCCCAGCTTCTCTGACTCGGTCACACTAGGGTCTCGCCCAGACCTCTGTGGTCCCATCTCCTGCCCTGGGCACCACTCCCATCCTCAACCACCCTTCCTCCACACGAAGCCAAGCAGGGGTTACCTTCCCAAGGCCTCTCCTCCTCTGCTCAAATCCTTCCCCGGCTCTTCCTTACCCTTCCAGGTGGCCCCCAAGATTCTCCTGCGCACCCTTCCCTGCTCTATTCCGACCTCTGCAATTCTCCCATTTCTGGGAGTCCTGTGTGCCATTCCTTTTGCTAAGAACTCAGCTGCCCTGTCTCCTCCAGGAGGCAGGCATTTCCCTTGAGCTCCTCCAGACC
>SJYC01143135.1:0-24814 GCA_006408675.1 Madoqua kirkii
GGGGGGACACCAAGAACTCCAAACAGCTACGGAATCACTGGAACCATCCATGCAGCTCCAAAGCCCTGAGCAGTGCAGGAGACGACGACAGGCACTGGCCACTCCTATGGGTCTCCGGCCCAGACTCCCCCCGCTAAGCGCCGCGGCCACTGGGTCCCCAGGCAGGCCGACAGTGGGAGCCCTGGCGAGCTCACTGCAGGGTAAACTGCCCAGACATGGAGGGGGCCCTGTCAACTTCCTCCCGGAGAACTGGGTCAAGCGCAGACCCCCCCGAGCCCCACTTCCAATCCAGGCCCACAGGAAGGGGGTGCCTCAGACACTCACAGCGGTCCGGGGGTGTGACTGTGATGGACTGGGCGGTGAACTCGTCATCAAAGTACCTTGTGTCGACCTCAGACGTGACCTGAGGCTTGAAGGGTGGCAGGAGCTGTGGAGAAGCGGAGTCCAGCCTCAGGCCCCCGAGGAGCGGAGGCCTCAGCCAAAGTCACCCGGGAGAGGCTGGGCTCCTGCGGGGAGCGGGCACGCAGTGGGGCTCACCTTCTTCTGGACCACGTCTTGCCAGTTGATACTGAGGAAGAACCTGTGCTCCATGACCTCCTTGGCGTCGCTGGGCCCTCCGCCGAGCCTGGGCAGAGACGACCATGAGCACCCGCCTCCCGGGGCAGCCAGGTCCTGGGAGACGGGCTTCCGTATGGCCCCTGGTAACCTCTAACGACTCCACCTTTAATATCCCGGGACACTCCACCACCTCACAGAGGAGGGATCTGGGGCTCAGGGAGTCACTGTGCCCAGGGACAGAACCTGGATATTCCAACCTGGCCGCAGGGACAGGGATGCACGCTGAGAGGGTGGGCTCCAGACAGCCACTCACATCCTGGCTCTGCCACCCTAGGCCAGGCATGGCCACCCTGTTCCTCAGCGTCCCCGGGAAGGAAGGGAGGGCAGGCGGAGCCTAAGGACAGGCTTGGCCAAGGGAGCGCCCCTAAGTACCAGCCATGGGGCTGGTCAATCAGCACACACCGAACATTCCACGGGCGCGTGCACCTGTGGACGCTGCCCCTGCAGGCCGAGGGAAGTGGTGGGGCTGGGCTGGGCTGCACGGGGCGGAGGCCAGCCCTCACCTCTGCTTAGGGTCCTTCTTAAGCAGCCCAGCAAGTAAGGACTTGGCCTCGGGGCTGAGCGTGCGCGGGAAGCGGATCTCCTCCATGAGGATGAGCTCGAAGAGGCGCTCGTGATCCTGGTTGTAGAAGGGCAGGCGGCCACACATCATCTCGTACATGACCACGCCCAGCCCCCACCAGTCCACCGCCCGGCCGTAGTCGTTGTCCTCCAGCACCTGAGCAGGAAGGGGCAATGAGGGGCCACCAGAGGAACCACGGTTGGCCCTCAGGGGCCTGGGCTGAGGGGCCCCGCCTCCCCTGGCCTTCCAGCCCCAGACACCTCGGGCGCCAGGTACTCAGGGGTCCCACAGAAGGTCTTCATGGTGGCCCCGTCGCTGATGCCCTCCTTGCACAGGCCGAAATCGGTGATCTTGATGTGGCCGTCCTTGTCCAGCATGAGGTTTTCCAGCTGCAGGAAGAGCCAGCGTGTCAGGGACACAGCGTGTATCTCAGGGTTTCCTGCCGCCCCCGAAACCCCACATGCCCCTGCCCTTCCCTGGGGTGGGAGGTCGTGGCCGGGGGGTCAGGGATGGCAGGGCCAGGGTGCTGGGGGGAGGGGTCAGAGAGCAACCTGTCCCCCTACCAGGGGTCAGGCCCTCAGACCTGCTGAGGTCAGCACCTCCCCAGCCCATGCTGCCTCCAGGGAGCTGGGAAGACAGGGCAGGGGGAGATGGGAGCCAGGTCCTGCCCGAGCGGCTTCCCCTACTGTGGGCAGTGGTGATCACACTTCAGGCGTGAGGAACACTGAACACTATCTTTCTATTTTTTCCTGAACGTAACACTAACAGGCACTTCAGTGGGCCTCTGTGTAACCTCCACCAAGTCAAGAAACAACCCAACCAGTCTTAGGTGCCCCGCTGTGTTATCAGCCACCACCTCCTCCAACAGAAAAGGGACTTCATTTCTGCTTTTCCTCAGTGTTTCCCACCCACGCGTACACTGTGAGTGACACAGACCCATCCCGGGTGTTCAGGCGGCCCCTCAGCCTCAGCCCGTGAGGCCAGAGCCTGTCCTTCTGAACTGCTGTACGGACGGTGTGGACCCACTCCAATCTCTTCTATCCCCTCTCCAACAGCGGGCACTTGAGTGGCTTCCATCTGGGGTGAGTGTGCACAGAGCTGCCGGAGCGTGTGTGTCCACACGGGGACGCACACAGGTGCCTGTTCTGGCGCGTGCTCTCAGGGCACACTGGCGGCTCACAGTGGACGTGTGTATTAGGCGCTGGTGGGCTCTGCCGGGCCATCTTCTGAAGAGCCTGGACCAACTCACCCTCTCGCTGTTGCTCCCAGGAGGCCTGGAAGGGCCCCACACAGGGCACCTGCCAAGACCAAGGGCCTGGGTGGGAGGCTCAGCTCCAAGAAAGACGAGACAGACCCTCCATGGAAGGGAAGCTCCGCAGACAGGTGCGTGGCCCGGGCGTGGCCTGCTCACCTTGATGTCGCGGTATACTACGTCCCGCGAGTGCAGGTATTCCAGGGCTGAGACGATCTCTGCGCCATAGAAGCGGGCCCGCTCCTCTGTGAAGACACGCTCCCGCGACAAGTGGAAGAACAGCTGCCGGTGGAGGGAGGCAGGAGGGTGAGGCCCCTGGCCCAGAGGAGGGGAGGGTGACACCTGCCCCGCAAACGGCGAGTGATGGTGAGGACCAAGCGAGGGACGGTGCGCACAGAAACCTCACGTGAGCAACAAAGAAGGAAAAAGAGAGCAAGGGACAGAGAGAGAAGGCGAGGCAACAGGCGCCAAGCAGAGCGCTGGGGGAGGGGGGGGCGGTGCGGGGCACGGATGCAGGAGGGGGCAGACGAACGAGGGAGTGACAGCAAGGAGGCAGAGGAGCACGACTCGTGAGCAAGCGGCAACAAGCTGTGAGACGGGACCCATGGGGGACGAAGCCAGTGAGTCACACCAGGCGGAGAGAGCGCGTGTGGGCGCCAGGTGAACATGGTGAGTGGCGGAGAGAGAGGGTGTGGGGCGAGGAGTGGGCGCCAGGTGGGCACGGTGAGTAGCAGAGAGAGAGAGTGTGGGGTGAGGAGTGGGCACCAGGTGGGCACGGTGAGTAGCAGAGAGAGAGGGTGTGGGGTGAGGAGTGGGCGCCAGGTGGGCATGGTGAGTAGCAGAGAGAGAGGATGTGGGGCAAGGACTGGGCGCCAGTTGAGCAGTGAGTGGCGGAGAGAAAGAGGGTATGGGGCGAGGAGTGGGTGCCAGGTGGGCACAGTGAGTGGTGGCAAGAGGGTGTGGGGTGAGGAATGGGTGCCAGGTGGGCACAGTGAGTGGTGGCAAGAGGGTGTGGAGCAAGGAGTGGGTGCCAGGTGGGCACAGTGAGTGGTGGCAAGAGGGTGTGGGGTGAGGAGTGGGCGCCAGGTGGGCACAGTGAGTGGCAGCGGCAAGAGAGGGTGTGGAGCAAGGAGTGGGTAGCAGGTGGGCATGGTGAATGGCGGATGTCTCTCATTAGGAGACCTTGCTGAAAGTAGAGGACGGGGGTCCTGACCTGCAGACCCTTTCTCTACAGCCTTTAAGAACGTCCTTACAGCACCATCGGCCACCACCCCACAGCCCTCGACCTCAGTCTATATCCCACCCCCCAACTCACTACACGTGTGAACTCAGACGAGCCACTTAATGTCTCTGAGCCTGTCTCCCCACCTGCCTCAGGGGGAGGGAGCAAAAGGAAAAAGACACTCCAGAAAGTCTCCCTTTGCCCCCCACACCCAGGAACAGAAGGATCCAGAAGGGCAGGCTGGGGGCTGGGGGCAGACCTCGCCACCATTGGCGTACTCCATCACGAAGCACAGACGGTCGTGTGTCTGGAAGGCGTACTTCAGCGCCTGTAGGAAAGAAGTGGCGGGAGGTGGGAAGATGGCGGGCTCTCTGCTGGGTCCCAGGAGACACTGGCGCTGCTGATTTCCTTCTCACCCTCTCTGCTGCAGCCCCGGCCAGGGTCATGAGAATAACCTGACTAGGGTTCAAATCGCATCTTCACCTTCTGTGGGGCATGAGGGAGCTCCTGGCTCTGAAACCAGGGAAGGGGTTACAGGGCTCAACGATCCTGTCCTCTGCCTCTAAGCCTCCAAGAGACACAGCCAGGGCACAAACTATGTTCTGAGCAACCATGGCTGTTTCACGTCTCTCTTCCTCCCATTTTACAGTCCAGTGTGTTAAACTCAGGGGCTTCCCTGGTGGGTCAGTGGTAAAGAATCTGCCTGCAACGTAGGAGACCTAGGTTCAATCCCTGGGTGGGGAAGATCCCCTGGAGAAGAGAATGGCAACCTACTCCAGCATTTGCCTGGAGAATCCCATGGACAGAGGAGTGTTAAACTTATACACACGCGAGGTTTGCTGGCTGGGGGAGGGTGAGGAATGGGTGCCAGGTGGGCACAGTGAGTGGTGGCAAGAGGGTGTGGAGCAAGGAGTGGGTGCCAGGTGGGCACAGTGAGTGGTGGCAAGAGGGTGTGGGGTGAGGAGTGGGCGCCAGGTGGGCACAGTGAGTGGCAGCGGCAAGAGAGGGTGTGGAGCAAGGAGTGGGTAGCAGGTGGGCATGGTGAATGGCGGATGTCTCTCATTAGGAGACCTTGCTGAAAGTAGAGGACGGGGGTCCTGACCTGCAGACCCTTTCTCTACAGCCTTTAAGAACGTCCTTACAGCACCATCGGCCACCACCCCACAGCCCTCGACCTCAGTCTATATCCCACCCCCCAACTCACTACACGTGTGAACTCAGACGAGCCACTTAATGTCTCTGAGCCTGTCTCCCCACCTGCCTCAGGGGGAGGGAGCAAAAGGAAAAAGACACTCCAGGAAGTCTCCCTTTGCCCCCCACACCCAGGAACAGAAGGATCCAGAAGGGCAGGCTGGGGGCTGGGGGCAGACCTCGCCACCATTGGCGTACTCCATCACGAAGCACAGACGGTCGTGTGTCTGGAAGGCGTACTTCAGCGCCTGTAGGAAAGAAGTGGCGGGAGGTGGGAAGATGGCGGGCTCTCTGCTGGGTCCCAGGAGACACTGGCGCTGCTGATTTCCTTCTCACCCTCTCTGCTGCAGCCCCGGCCAGGGTCATGAGAATAACCTGACTAGGGTTCAAATCGCATCTTCACCTTCTGTGGGGCATGAGGGAGCTCCTGGCTCTGAAACCAGGGAAGGGGTTACAGGGCTCAACGATCCTGTCCTCTGCCTCTAAGCCTCCAAGAGACACAGCCAGGGCACAAACTATGTTCTGAGCAACCATGGCTGTTTCACGTCTCTCTTCCTCCCATTTTACAGTCCAGTGTGTTAAACTCAGGGGCTTCCCTGGTGGGTCAGTGGTAAAGAATCTGCCTGCAACGTAGGAGACCTAGGTTCAATCCCTGGGTGGGGAAGATCCCCTGGAGAAGAGAATGGCAACCTACTCCAGCATTTGCCTGGAGAATCCCATGGACAGAGGAGTGTTAAACTTATACACACGCGAGGTTTGCTGGCTGGGGGCTGGCAGCGGCTTTGGAGCCAACTCCCCAGACAGCCTGGACAAGTGATTCTCCAACCAACAAGTAGTTCTCAAACTGCTCTAAGGAGCCCAACAGAGTTCCTCAGAGGACCCTTAGGTGACCCCTGCTCAAGAAACTACTGCTGCCTGTCTGCTACACTGGAGAACCTCGTAAGGTCTCATTTAAACAAGAGCTTTGGTTCAGCAGGACACCTGAACAGCGAGTGAGCTGCAGAAACGACCCTTAAACCACTTTGCACCTGGTCCATCCAACTGACGTCTGCCGGCCTCGATGGAGACTGCCGCCCAAGGGGCGTCTGTCTGCTCAGCCTAGGTGAACAGTGATGGTGCATCTGCTTCTAGATTACTTCCTAAAACTCAGCCCGCTGGACTCAGCACCTCTAACCAATACTGACAGAAGCCACGCTCTCCTGGGGCCATTTCATAATCTGGTGTCATCAGACGGCCGAGGGGTTGGCACGAAGCCACCGTCTGAGAGAAGCTGCCACCCTGGTGTCTCAGCACAGGCCACCGGGGGAGCCCACACAGCAGCACTCGCCTCCAAGCCAGCACCAACCCACGCGCCATAGAGCTGGGCGGGGCCTCCCCCGAGCTCTGTCCTAAGGGCGGCCTGCGGGCCCCATGTGTGCGCCCTGCTCGCGGGGGAGCGCTACTCACGGTGAGGAACGGGTGCCTGGTGTTCTGCAGGACGCGGCTCTCAGTGACCGTGTGGGCGACTTCATCCTGCAGACAGAGGCGGGTGAGGGGCTAGAGGGCAGCACCACGCCGGCCTCACACCCCCCTCCAGCCTGAGAAGATGGAGGAGGAGCGGGCTGGTAAACTCCAACTCCCTTCCTAACCAACACAGAGAACGTGAATGATCACTCACAAGCCCTAATGAAATACTGGGCCAGACAAGGCCACGCAGTGACTCGCGGTCAAAACCACCCAGTGAAAAGCTAATGGAGACTTCTGACAAAGGAGGGCCCCGCTGTCATCACCTGCACCCACGGGCCAAGTCTGACGTCTGCAGCTGGAGGAGCAGACACTGAGGGGCCCTGAGGTGATGCCACAGGCCATGGTGTTCCTATAAATGGCGGTGACCCTATACACATTCTTGAAGGACCCCGACCTAGTCAGGACTCTAGGCTGTGAGCAATGATTCCCGGTGCGTGGTCCCTATGCTGGCAGCATCGGTGTCGCCTGGGAATTTGGGAAAACACAAACTATCAGGCCGCTCCTTGGACCTATGAATCAGAAACTCAGGGTGCGGGCCCAGCAGCAACGTCACAGGCACCCCCCGGACTCTAACACGGGCTCGGATTTGGCATCTGAGTGTGCCTAGAGAGCTGCAGTGCCCAGACACCTGCTCTCCGCGCACAGGCAAGTCCGTCTCCAGGGATGCTGTGATAACACCGGTAACAATGTCTAAGACGTTTCTGACACAGCTCAGGGGTGGAGGGTTGCCCTGGTAGGGGCCAGGGATGCGGGGGCATCTCTCCTGGCAGAGAACAGTCTGGTCTCAAATGTTACAGCTGAGGCCAAGAAGCCCTGCCCTGCACCAATGACATCTGGGGCTTGTTAATTTTTGTTGGATATGACCACAGTCTTTAAGATCACAACCTGTTAAAGATATACATCTAAGCATGGATGGCTAGGAATCTCTGGCGCCTAGAACGTGCTCTAAGGTGCTCCAGAACAGAAAAAGATGAGGGCAGAGCTAAGGACATAAGACCGGCCAAACGGCACTATGAAGCTAGGCGACTGGACGGGGCGATCCACTGTATTTTTCTTTAAAAGTTTTAATGTATTTTAAGAATTTCCTAGTTTAAAAACTTTAAGTAAGAGAAAAGGAACAGAATTCCATTTCCAGCCCAGCCTCCTCCTGAGACACCCTGAACCAAGCTCCCGCCCTAGTGGGCCCCCCAGGCCCTGCTGGGTGAGGCCCCTGTCAGACTCTCTCCTCCTTCCTCCCTGGTGACCAGAGGGTGGGGGACTCAGCAGGCAGGGCCCCACAGGACTAAGCAGTGGGTCTGGGGGTGGCGGGACACGGCAGCAGACGCAGGAGGTGTCCCGCCTGGTGCGTGCTCTCGACCACAGGCACGCTCCAGGCAGGGCCCACGGCGGCTGGCCCGCGGCCCGGGAGGACCTACCTTGGCGATGATCACCTCCTTCCGCAGGATCTTCATGGCATAGTAGCGGCCGGTGGCCTTCTCCCGCACCAGGATGACCTTGCCAAAGGTGCCCTTGCCCAGGAGTTTGAGATAGTCGAAGTCATTCATGGTCTGCCCGGGATGGGGAAAGAGTCGGGCAGTCAGAGCTTGGCATGTGGCCCGTGGGAAGAAATTTTAACAAAGAGAAGAGAAAATTCAAAGGACACTGTTGCCAAAATGCCCAGGCGGGAGCGGGAGGCCCCAGGCAGCAACTGTTTGTTCTGAAGTGGCCTTCAGACTGAGGCTCTCCCACCATCGGCTTTCCCAGGCATGTGGGGCCTGGGGGGCCGGGCTAGGGCTCTGAGGTGGGGCACAGGGGTCTTCACCACCGCTCAGGATGAGGCTGCCCCGCATCCCGTGGGCCCAGGGCAGTACTGCACCATCTACCGCCTGAGATCACCACACCCACAGGGCAGTCAGGAGCTGTCCTGGCCGGGGCCCTGGGCTCTCGGTATGGGATTCCAGCGGGGCAGGGCTGAGAGTGAGAGCGGTGCTCACACACTGGCAGCCCCATCCTCGCCGCTCCGGCACTTACCACCTTGGCCCGCGCCTTGCTCACTGCCACCTCCATCTCCTCGGCCGCAGAAGAGTCACTGGGGGAGCCACACTTGTAGTCCATGGGGTCCTCCCCTGGGCCCCGCTGCTTGAGGCTGTTGGCAACCATCTGGATGGCCCGCATCCACTCCTCCCTGTGTGAGGATGCGTCCAGGGAGCCATGAGTCCTGGGGCACCTGGGCCTCAGGGCAGGAGGGGCTGAGCCCCACGAGCCAATGACTAAACACCTTCCAGCATTCTGGGGAGATATGCCTGACCGAGGGGAGCTTCTGGCTGTGGCAGATCAGGGAGGGCGAGACTAGAATAAGAACAGAGACTATCTGTGTATCCAGCAAGGGCCTGGCCCGAGGGCCACTTGAAATCAAGGAGCAATTACATGACTAGAGGGGAGGCCACCTCTCCTCACAGGCTCTGGAAAATAAGCTGCCTTCCTGAGCCTTGAACCAGGGAGACAGTGCTCTTCTGAGGCCCTGGGAACAAATGACGAGCTCATGCATACAAGTGACCAGTGTTTTGTAAAAGAAAACCAAGAACAGAAGGAAGCGTTCATTCGACAAAGAAGGTGGAGATCTTACAAGGCAAGAGTTGGCCACAGGACCGCCTGGAGGTGCCTGTCTGGGGGTGGGAGGCTCAGGGGTCATCCTGCTGGGACAGGCGCGGGCGGCGGGGAGAAGGAGACGCTGGCAAACAGGGAAGCAGGTCCCAGCAGAAGGGAGGCAGGCTTAAGAACAATAAACTAGTTCTGTCACTCATGATTTAAACTTGCTGGGAAAGAATTTTCTTTTGATACTCGCACCAGACTGGTCTGAGGGAGGGGAAAAATGCACCTAGGAGAAATAAATTAAAAAAAATGTCTGCTGTGCTCAGTTGTGTCTGACTGTTTGTGATCCATGGACTGTAGCCCACCAAGATTACTCTGTCCATGGGATTTTCCAGGCAAGAATACTAGAGAAGGGTTGCCGTTTCCTTCTCCAGGGAATCTTTCCAATGCAGGGAATGAACCCCCGTCTCTTGCGTCTCCTGCACTGGCAGGCAGATTCGTTACCACTGAGCCACCTAGGAAGCCCAAGTTAAAAAGACCACACACCAAAAAGAAAAAAGGATGAGGTTGAATGATACTAAACTGTCTGGACCCACTAGTTTGGTCCCTCTAGTTTGGACCCACCACATAGTTTTAGGACTTTAGCCCAACATTTGTTGAGCCCCCGGTGGATTTTGATCGTGTCTATAAAAGCCACGTGACCAGTTCTGGTTGAGCTCCACGGTTTGCTGAGCAAAAGCAGCACCCAAGTCCCAGGATCCCAGTTCACACCTAGGTCTGCCTCTCTCCTGGCCTCACTCACTCAAGAAGACCTTGCTTCCTAAGACAGTCGTGAGAGTTCTGGGAGCACGATTATCAGGGGCTGGCACAGAGGCCCTCCCCAAGCCCGAGCGGAGTCTGGGGGGCCCGGATGCCATGCGTGTCTGCCCTACGAGGGCAGGGATTTGGGGCTGGTTGTGACCCGACCCCTGGCGGGTACTCGGGAGACATGTGAGGAACGGCTGAGCAAAGCAGCCACAGCCCTGGGTGGCCCTACGCCTGCTGCACACCCAGGCCAAGCAGCGCGAGCCTCTCCCCTTCCCGACCCAATACCTTAGGCAGGCATTTCTCAACAGGTTTCACCCAAGCCCTCCTTGGAACAAGTAATGGGACAAATCCCTGGCCCTACATTAATATTCCTGTTTCCAAAAACTGGTGGGGAGGGGAGCATACCTAGCAACATGCTCTATCAGATCAGAACTGTCCTCTCAAAAATCTGAAAATGCTGACTTTGGGTATATGGTCATGGATTGGAAAAAAAAAAAAAAATCACCCATCTCCTAAAAAGTTTGAATATACTAAAAAAAAAAAAAAAGGCATATACCTCACATGTAGAGGTTGTGAGGCACTGCCACATGGAAAAAGCAATTTGCAGGCCAAGATGTGCGTGTACTATCATCTGTCTGTAAGGGAGGAAGAGACAGTCCATCCTCAGGAGCCTGAATGGACAAGAGATGGAGCCTCCACGCTGCAGGAGGGGCACCAGAACCAGGAGGCAGCAGAGCTGGGGCTCAGACAGCGGCCCTGGCACCAGGTGAGCCCCGCCCTCCGACTCGGCCCCTCCTCAGCACCCAGGCAGCACTGAGACGCTGGGGAGCTGCCATGGACAAAACCTGCACCCAGAGAACGTTCTCGCCTCAAGGAAGGGGGTAAAGATTCCACTGGAGGGGCCTGGACCCACCCCACCTGGAGCCGGAACCAACGGGGGTGCACGCGGAGGCTGGTCGGGGGTGACTGCCGCCTGACATGCCCCGGATCTGGTTCCAACTGGACCGGGGTGGCAAGGTTGCGGCACTCAGAATTTCAGAGAAAAGGCAAGGGCCTCTGTCCAGGATACTCCTCAAGGGTTTGCAACATGGTGTCTGGGGCAGAGGGGAGCTTCCTCCCCAGGCTGGGGCTGATGGGCCTTACACCCCTCAAAGGAAAGCTCCCAGGGAAACACTGAGGAAAATAATGGCTCTAGACACACTGCTTCATCCCATGCCCCTCAAGAGGGCTGCAGGGGGAGGGGCGTGCCCCCAACGGGAACAGGGAACAGAGGCGGGGAGGTGGGGAGGCACACGGAGGCGGGGTCTCCGGCGGGCACTCCACAGCCAGGCAGGCTCCTCCAGGCTCCTCCAGGCCCTCCAGCCCAGGGGAACGGCGCTGGGGGTGCTCACGAGTGGGCTCAGGGACACCACGCTGCAGCCACAGAGCCCAAGGGCACGGCAAAGGCAAGCTGCCCCTCAGGAGCCCTGAGCCCACCGTGTTTCTAACACACCTCCCCAGAGGACCTCCCTCACTAAACAACACAAGGGCCCTCCACTTGTTGCTCCCAGAGCTGCTGAAATGCTTCATGGGAAGTAACTCTTTGAGTCCTCCCTGCATGCCTCTGAAGAAGGTACTGTCATTCACCTCTTCTTACAAACAAGGAGACCGAGGCACAGAGGGGCTGCCAGCTACCCAGTGGCAGTCAGCAAGCAGAGGCCCAGGGTCACAAACCCAGCCAGGCTCTGCAGGGTGGCATCAGGCATGAGGAGCTGGGCCTGACTTCACCCCACTGCCAAATGGCCATGGAACACTGGGCGGCCTCCCTTCTAGGACCTCCGTCTGGCCCCCACGTTCCCTAGGCCCAACACCACGACTGAGAGTACAGACTCTGAAGCTGAAAGACCTGGAGGGACTCCGGGCTCTGCCCCTTCCTGAGACAACCACAGGCAGGCCACCTGACTTTCCAAGGGCTGTCCAAGGAAGGAATGAGACACCACCATCAAGTGCTCAGGAGAGAGGTTGTGAGGAGTCACCCAGCCAGTCCCTCCTGAGGGGCTTCTGTGTGCCAGGCCTTCTTCCGGGCGCTGGGGGTGCAGCAGGGAACCAGCCCCACTGGAGCTCCAGGCCTAACATGCAAGACACTTGTGTCAAAGCTCCAAGGCAGGGGCCAGAGAGGAAGCCCCTGCTCAGAGAGTAGTCTGGGAAGGCCTCTCCAAGGAGGTGGCACGTAAGTCAGGACCTGGAGGACCTCCCTGGAACATGGGGCTCCCCAGGGCCAAGAACAGGTGCTTGGCTGTGAAATAAGTGAAACAGAGGGGAGGAGGCAGCCCTGTGAAGTGCCAGGAGGGAAAAGAATCCAGGCAGAGCAACCAGCATGGCGAAGGCCCTGAGGAGGGAGCCTGGGGTGCCTGTGGAAGGCCCAGCAGGTGCCAGCCTGGCTGGAGCCAACAGAGAGAGAGCAATGGAAGGGATGAGAGCAGGAGGGAGGAGGGAGGGTCTACTGGGGCTGACAGGACCTGACTTTTCTGCTCTAAGTCAACAGCTGCTGTGTGGAGTATAGGCTGAGAGTCTCAAGAGGAACACAAGGCTAGTCCCACGGCAAGAGGAGATGGTGGCAGACGATTCGGAGGCGAGAAAAGGTGACGTGACTCGACGGGGCCCCCCGAGCCAAGACGCTACCACATCCTCCTAGTTCCTCACAACCACTGAGCCCCACCGGGACAGAAGCACAGTGGCTGGTCTGACTCCAGATCCTGGGCCCTCTGGCTGAGCAGAATGAACTGCACCCTGGAGGGAAGGCCAGTGGCCTGGAGGTGACAGGGCTGTCCTCGTCACAGCCTTGGGAAGAACAACTGACTGCTGGTCTTGACGCCAGATGGGGCCCTCTCCCCTAACCAGGGTCCCCCTCAGAATCAGAGGGACATTCACAGCTGGAGGCATCTGGATCCAGTCCCCCTCTGTTCAGACACTCTCAGATGGGCTGCCCTGCCTGATTCAGGCCCGGCCCTGCTTGGCAGGGAAAACACAGGCCCTTCAGATCTTCTTCTTTTTTTATTCTGTACCTCTCTGGGCTTCAGTCTCACCATCATTATGTCTGTGTAGCAGGTGAGGAACTCCTGCCTAGAAGTGTAGCGAGGATAAGTGAATTAATACTTGTGAAGATCTTAGAACAGGGTCTGGCTCAACAGAGCATTAGTCCTAACTGTTCTTTTATTCATTTGACAAATATTTACTGAACACCTAGTTATGTTCCTGGCACAAATAAACAAACAGAAAATGTCACACCAGGCAGAACAGATGCTATGAGGACAAATAAAGCAGGCTAAGGGTAACAGTCGTGGAAGGCAGGCAGGACCCTCCAAGAAGGTGGCATCTGAGCAGAGACCCCACAAAGTTAAAAGCAGAAATATAATGACATCTGGGGGAAGAGGATTCCAAGCAAAGGAAATAGCAAGTGCAAAGGTCCTGAGGTAGGAAGTATGCCTGGCATGTTTAAGGAAGAGCATGGAGGCCACGGTGGCTACAGTGAGGGAACTGGTGGCAGGAAAGTATTCTGAGGCCAGATCATGCAGGTCTTTGCAGAACAGGGCATCGACTTTGGATTTACCCCAAGTGAGACTAAGAGCCTCAGAATTCCAAACAGAAACTGCACGGTAAGATTTCCACTAAAAAAGATCACACTGATGTGATGCCCTGTTAAACATTCCTGCCAAGAGACCAGGGGTCTGCCAACTTCTCCTGGAAAGAGCCAAAGAGTAAATATTTCAGGCCTTGCAGGTCACATAGTCTCTGTTACAACTTGGTCACTGCTCAATTCTGCCACAGGACAGCAAAGAGCAGTCACAGATAATTGGTAAGTGAATAGGCGTGGTGTCCCAATAAAACTTTATTTATAAAACTAGAAGGCTGGGCCACAGTTTGCCAACCTTAATTCAGACCTAATTTCCAGTTTACAGGAAATACAGGCACAGAAGAACAAAGAAAACAGTGCCAAAAGACAATAATACGACACATCCAGGGTATAGGGCATCTTGCAAGACAACCAGTCTGGCTTGTCAAAAAAGAAAAAAAAAATCAGTGTTGTGGCGGGGGAAGAGACACAAAGGTTAAACTAGACTAAAACAGGACACAGACAGCATGTACCTTGGTTTATCAAATGCTGGTCTGAAAAACAACATTTTGAGGACAACTGGGGAAATTTAACTATGGCTCAGATCTGGGGAGGACGTTAGTAAAGTATTAATATTACAAATAATCATCTCTGGTGTGATAAGGGCACCAAGATTCTGTACAAGAAGCTCCTTATTCTTAGGAAATGCCTGCTGACGTATTAAGGAGGAAAATGTCACAAAGTATGAACAGAAGTTCAAGATTCAGCATAAAATACAGCAGATGAGGCCAACACAGCACATGCTCAACTGCTGAACCGAAGTGCAGGATATCTAGCTGCTCATTTACGACTGTGGTCTTTCAACTGTTCGGTCTGCCTGAAACAAGTCACGGCAGGGAGTAGGGAAATTGCTCCAGGTGCCCTGGGGAGAGCCCGTTGGGGGAGGAAGCGAGCAGGCTGCTGCCACGGGACTGGTCACTGGAGTGGCCCCCGCCTCACCCCCGCTCCCCAGGCCAGGCCTGGCAGGGCAGCGAGGACAGTCACGAGCAGAGCAGCCTCCCTCTCCTGGGTTTCGGACTCATGCCTTCCCTAGGGTTAAGGTCAGGAATCTGGGGTCTGGTCTCAGAGCAATCCCATCAGATTCCTTTCCAGTGGCAGCAGCAGGTACTAAGAAAAGGAGGAAAGTGGGGGCTCTTCAGTCCCTATGGTCTCAGTAAAGGGACGTTCCCCACGCCAAAGAGCATGGCATTACAAAAATGGAAACTAGAGCAGGCCTCTTGCTACTAAAACTCTGCCGGCTCCCCACGGCTGCTCCAGGCTTGCAAAGTCTGTGCCAGGTACTGCTGAGTCCAGGGCTTCCTGTTTATCATCCCCCTGAATCTTTCGGCAACCCTGTGACAAACCCCAATTGATTCACTGCTTGCCAAGCCCTGTGGGGATCTCCATCTGGAGCCCAGGCGCCAGTTGAGCTCGCCAGCTTCAAGGCCTCCGCTTCCCCTCTTCCAAGACCCCTAGCTCTTGATTCTTTAGTCATGCAGAACCCTCTGCAGTCCCTGGGATGACAAGCTGCCTCACATTCAGGCTTTTTCATAGGCTGGTCCCTTTTCCAGAAGCCACCTTCTTCTTCCTATCTCCACGGCTGACTCCTCCCCCATTCCTCAAAACTCAGCCCAACGCCTAGACCCTATGCACCTCTGATCCCAGTTGGCTCTTTACTGGCAGGCCATTTCCTGTGGCCAGTTTTCATCTGAGTAATATCTCAGGGGGCCTGAGATGACCATTCTGTTCCCCATAGTGGGGCAAGTATATTTACAACCTTGGGAAGCTTTGCAATGACACAGTTTATAGTAGCATGTCTTTTCACTCTAGAAATGCACTGCCCACAAGGGCAGCCACTAGCCCTAGGTGGCTATTTAAATTTGAATTAGTTAAATAAAATACAAAATCCCGTTTCTCAGCTTCATGACCCGTGTTTCATGTGTTCAGTGGCTACTAGGCAGTGGCTCAGCGGCACCCTGACTGGTGGCGACCCTGCTGACACTGGATTTCTACCACGGCAGAAGCTTCTCTTGGACAGCACTGATTTAGGGTACTCCAGAGGATCAGCTGAATCCTCACCCCAAAGCCAAGCTAAAAAAAATGCTTCTCGAAATGAAGGCCACACAGGTTCGAACCCTGGTCAGGGAATGAAGATCCCACATGCCACACGGCACAGCAAAAAAAAAAAAGGGAAAAAAAATCTATCAAAGTGAAGGCCAACAACATGAGGAAAAAATATTTACCACTCATTACAAAGGGCTAAGCTCTCTAATATATAAACATCTTTCAGAAATAAATAAGCAAAAGACCAAGTACCTCAAAGAAAAACAGACAAAGGACATAAACAGAAAATTCAGAAAGAGAAACTCACACGGCCCTTGACCACGCTACACATAAGGACCCATATTCACCAAACATTTGGTAGAAAGTTCAATGTCTGAAAACACAGGCTGTGAGAACCCTTAGACACAGGCATAACCCTCTTAGAATTAGAATTCTATTGTGCCTAATACCAACAGAACTGGTCATAAAAATTACCAATGCATATTCCCTGTGAGTCAGGGAATTGTTGTGACCCAACAATTCCACATCTAAGAATCCACCTTACAGATTTATCTGCAAGTATGTCAAACAAGGTAACCATAAGCTGTTTCACTGTGGTATTGCTTTTCCCATCCAAGTACTAACCAGGCCCAACCCTGCTTAGCTTCTGAGATTAGACGAGATCAGGCGTGTTCAGGGTGGCTTGGCCCGTAGACTGTGGCACTGCTTCTAATAAGCCCAAAGGTTGAAATAACCCCAATCACCATTAATAAAGAACTGCTAAACTCAGGGACACAGATGTGCACCTGTTGAAAAATGCAGCACAGAATCTCTCTATATACACAGAAGCAGAGAGTCCCCAAGATACATTAAATAAAACAATAGTTTGGGCACGGTGCTACCTTTCGTATAAAAAGAAAGAACAAGAGGAGCAGGGCACAGAAGTGATGTCTGAATGAGCCTGTCCACACTCATTGAGAAGCAGCTCCTGCCGGACACGCAACAGCAGCAGTCAGCCTGGCGGTGGGGGACATGGCGTGCAGGGCTCAAGTAAGGGTGAAGCTTCTGCTACACACCTCTTCATGCTGCTTTGCATTTGTGAACTAGGTGAAACTGCTATCTCTTCTGATTAATAAGATGACCTTTCAAAAAACGGAATCTCTGGACCACCTGCCTCTATATCAATGGAGATGCTCATTAAAAAGGCAGCTCCCTGACCCTCTGCGGGTCTCTGGATAAGCAGAGGCCCAGAAGAGGCCCAGAGCACCTCACTGCTAACAAACTGTTGTGATTCCAGCACACGCTCCCATCTGAGGACACAGAACGGGGAGAACCCCTGCTCCTCTTAGCTCGCACAAGGGCTAAGATGGGAAACTCCTAGGGAGGGACTCAGGGGAATCTGTCCTTCTGCACCCCTTGCCTCAAACTGAGCCTGGCCCCTCCCAAAGGGCGGCCACGTTGAGGCCCCGACTTGCCTCTCGTCTGGGGAGTCGACATGGAAGGTCCTCTCGATGACTGTGGTCCACTGCAGACAGCGAATGACAAAGGTATTGGGCCGAGGTCTCTCGGTCTTCATCAGCTGGCATTCTGCAGAAGAGGGATGCAAGCAGAGGGATGCAGGCAGCCCGCATTCCCCAAGTCACCCCCCATGTGCCAGCCCCGTGACACTACTGACCAAGACAGCCTGTCCCTCCAGGTCCAGTGTGTGTGTGTGTGTGTACGGGGGACAGACCACCCAGCAGCGATGGCTCAGTGGTCAGGGCTGTGATGGGGGATGGAGGGGCATCCAAAGAGGCAGCCAACCCCATCCAGGGGCTCGGAAGGCTTTCCCAGAGGAAGGGCATCCCTGTACTGAGCTCTGAAGGCGGAAGAGGGCGTTGGGCACAGAAGCCTAGAGGTGAGAGAGGGCCTGGTGTACTTAGGGAAGAGCAAATTCCGTGTGAGGAGGAGAGAAGGGAGAGATAGGCTGCAGAGGCGAGCAGGGGCCAGCCTGCAGGGCTTGGGGGCATGGCGACGAACCTGGACTGTATCCTGAGGGAGCAGGAAGAGCCAAGAACAGACTTAAACAGCCCTCTCTGGTTGTTGGGTAGAGGAGAGAGGCGGGAGAGGCTGGAAGCCCAGGGAGGGCATGGGGCCATCCAGAAGAGGGGAGAGGAGGGAAGGCAGGCAGACCACAGGGCCACAGTGGAGAGGCATCTGGGTCGCTCCCCTGGCCTGAGGATGAGAGGCAATAAGGCCCTCCCGGAGGAGCCAGGGCAGGGTTGGGAGGAGGTTCACGGAGGGAGAGAGGACTCAAAGGATGGTGTGGCTCATGGAGGGGATCTCATGGCGGGAACACCCAAGGAGAGATGTGCAGAAAAGCAGCTCAGGCTAGGTGGGGAGTTCGGGAGGGCAGTCAGGGCCAGGGACAGCTGTATCGGGGTCACCAGCACACGGGAAAGCCAGCAAGGCAGGGCTCTAAGCAGGATGGAGAGGGGAGTGGGGCTGGATTCCAGAAAGAGCAGGTGGGCTGCTCGAGAGGCAAGGCTGGGGACGAGGCTAGAGCAGACAGTCGGTGGGGCGAGGACCGTCTCTGGGCTACCTAGTGGCAGTAGAGATGAGTGACTTTGAAACGTTCTTGGGGGTGTGATAAGAACGTGGTGACTCATCAGGTCAGCGGGGAAGGAAGGTGGTGGCGGGGGGAGGGCAGGTTCTGTGAGGCCCAGGCAGGGGCTCTGCACGGGCCAGGCTTTCACTGGTCAGCTTCCAGCTAGAAGGCTCCGCCTCGGGTGCCACAGAGGGGCCAGAAGGCTGGGAAGCGCCCGGCTCTTTTTTCCCTCCAGCTCTCCACTGGCAATCAACACAGCCCCCAGGCCCAGGAAAGAGGTGGAGCAGGAGAGGGGAGCAAACAGACCCCAGACAAGCCTACAGCCCAGAACGAACATGCCCCATGTGCCCCCAAGACACACCTGCGACAGAGAAGTTGTTTAAGGGGGGCAGGGTCTGGTCGGGGGCCTCAGGCCGCTCCTTATAGCCAATGAAGGAGCCGTCGCTCTTCAGCAGGAAGTACCGGGGCCGCCAGGTCTTGATATATTCACCTGGACAGGCAGGGCGGGAGGGAGAGAGGTCAGGGCAGCCAGCCCCAGGCCAGTGCCTGGCAAGGGGCCCCACACTGGGAGGAAGATGGACAAGAGGGTGAGGGGTGTGCTTCTCCCGGAGAAACCCTCCAGGCGGCCCCAGCTGACGCAGGCTGGGCGCTGGGCTGGGCCCAGTGATCCAGAGGTCACGCCTGGCAGGAAGGCGCCACGCCGCCCCGGGGCACCAGCTGCCTCCCAGTGTGGCCAGCAGTGAGCCGTCCTCGCCAGCACATGGCCCAGTCCCAGGGGAGGCCCAGGCCTCTAACATACATGCCTGTGGCCCTGGAGGGCCAAATCCATGGGCGGGTATTCACTCTACAGCTGTGCGGGGGGATCGAATGCCAAAACACTGTGCCAGGCCAGTATCACTGCTGCTGTGCCCTCCATGTGCTCCTCGACTCCCTCCACTTGTTCTAACCACGAATATCCAAGCACCCCGAGTTCGTACGTATGTATGTACACACACACACTCCTCAGAGGGGTGGCTAAGGACTAAAATGAAATGGTGAAACACATATCCACACAAAAACTTATATATATATAAATGCCCACTGCAACATTATTCATAATAATAAAGAAGAGAGACTCCAAAGTGCATCCACTAACAGATGGATAAACGAAATGTGGCATATCCACATGATGGAATATTAGTATTACCTGGTCATTAAAAGAAATGAGGTATTGGGAATTCCTTGCCGGTCCAGTGGTTAGGGCTCTGCACTTTTCAATGCAGAGGGTGAGGGTTCGACCCCTTGTCAGGGAACTAAAATCCAATATGCAATGCAATGCAGCCAAAAAATGTATTGATACATGAAGTATTAATACACACTACAAGGTGGATGAACCATAACTTACACACTACAAGGTGGATGAACCATAACAACGCTAACTGAAAAAAGCTTGTCACAAAGGACCACAAATTATATGATTTCATCTATATAAAATGTCCAGAACAGGGAAACTTCTCTAGATGAAAACTTGATTAGTGGGCCTAGGGCTGAGGACGGGGTGAGTCTGGGCGGGGACTGGAGGGTCCCTTCTTAGGGTAGTGAGAATGTTCCGAAGTTGACCGTGGTGATGGAGGCACAGCTCTAAACAGACTCAAGGCCCCAAGTGGCTGAACTACATGGTATGTGAACTGTGTCTCAAGCTGCTTTAAAAAGAGAGAAAGAGAGATGGCAAATACAAAGCAAACACACAGCGCCCAGCCTCGCTAGGGACTAGCACACCAGTACATTAAGAATGCTCTTCATCATCAGCCCACCGGGCAAGCGAGGAGTGTGCACCGTAACTGGGGCGGAGGGTGGGCTCCCTAAGTCCCACCAGAAGCCAGGGTGGGCTTCTCCAAGTCTTTGTCTCCTCTCACGAGAAGGACACCCAGTAAGCAGCGGTGATGATCAGGTAATACCAGAGGGGACTACGTGAATACTATAGGGCACCACGTGCCTGCCAGGCACCATCCGAAGTTTCTTAGAGGCTTTAACTTGTTGAATTCTTTGAAATGTCAACACTAAATGACTCGATGTATGTAAAGTTCAAAAACTAGCAAAACCACAAATCTGACAGCACCATGAAAGGGTCATATGCATGACCCAGTGGGCTTTATCCCAAGACTGCAAGGGCAGTTTAAAAATACGAAAAGCAATCAGTGTCACATGCCTCAACAGAATGAAGTGGGGGAAAAAACACAAGATCATCCAGACTGACACAGAAAAACGTTTGACAAAATCCAGCACTCTTTCATGATAAAAATACTCAGTAAGCTAGGAAGAGAAGAGGGACTCTCCTTCACAAGAGAGCATCTATGAAAAACCCACACGTCAACATCACACTCAAGGATGAAAGAATGAACGCTTCCCCTTAGCTAAGATCAGGAGCAAGACAAAGATTTCCACTCTCACCACTGCTCCGAAACACTGTAGTTTAAGTTCTAGCCAGAGAAAAAGACAACAAGTATCTAATTTGAAAAGGAGTATTTATTTGCAGATAACAGGATCCTATATACAGAAAAGCACAAAAACCCACAAAACAATTACTAGAGCTAACAAATTCACCAAGATCAACACACAGAAACAAATTGTGTTTCTACATACCAGCAATCAATAATCCAAAAAAGAAATTAAAGAAAACAAATCCATTTACAACAGCACAGCTAGGCAAAGATTTATACATTAAAAACTATACAACAGGGGCTTCTCTGCTGGCTCACCAGTAAAGAACCGGCCTACCAATGCAGGAGACCCAAGTTCAATCCCTGGTCCAGCAAGACCCAAATGCCTCAGAGCAACTAAGCCGGTGCTCCACAACTATTGAGCCTGTGCTCCAGGGCCCAGGAGCCAAACGATTGAGCCCGTGTTCCACAGCTACTGAAGCCTGTGCGCCCTAGAGCCTGTGCTCTGCAACAAGAGAGACCACGGCAATGAAAAGCCGGGGTACCACAACCAGGGTGGCCCCTGCTCGCTGCAGCCAGATAAAGCCTGCGCAGTAGTGTAGACCCAGCACAGCCAGAAGTAAATAGATAAAAATTATTAAAAAAAAAAAAACAAAGAAACTGCTGAAAGAAACTAAAGACTTAAAAATATGCAAGGATCCTGTGTCACTGATTGAGACTTGATGTTAAGACTGCAATACTACCCAAAGCCATTTACATACAGATTTAACACATTCCCTATCAAAATTCCAATAGCCCTTTTTTGCTGTTGAGGAAGAACCAACGCTCAAATTTACACAGAATTCAAATTCACGTGGCAAAGGGTTCCAAACAGCCAAAGCAATGTTGAAAAAGAACAAAGGGATTTGATTTCAAAACTGATTTCAAAACTTACTACAAAGCTACAATAATCAAATCAGTGTGGTACAGGATAGCCATACAGACCAGGGGAGTAGAACTGAGAGTCAAAAAATAAATCTACACAACTATGGGCAACTAATTTTCAACAACAGTACCAAGACCATTCCACTGGGGAAGACCAGTCTCTGCAACAAATAGTGCTGGGACAACTGGATACCCACCTGCAAAAGAACAGAAATGGAGCTCTACACCATGTTTAAAAAATTAACTCAAAGTGCACCTACCTAAAAATAAGAGCTAAAGCTATAAAACTGTTGGAAGAATACACAGGTCAATCTCTGTGACCTTGAACTTGGCAACAGATTCTTAGATATGACAACAAAGGGAAAAAAAAATAAAGTGGACTCATTGAAATAAAAAATTTTGTGCAAAAGATGTTATCACGAAAATAAAAAGACAACCAACCAACAGAATGGACGAAAACATCTGCATATCATATGTCTCATAAGAGTTTAGTATCCAGAATACATAATGAACTTTACAACTCAGCAACAACCAAAAAAAAAAAAAAAGAAAACCAATTTAAAAAATGGGTAAAGGACTTCCCAGGTGGCTCAGTGGTTAAGAATCTGCCTGCCAATGTAAAAGATATAGGAGATACGGGGTCCATCCTGGGTTGGGAAAATCCCTTGCAGGAGGAAATGGCAACCCACTCCAGTATTCTTCTCTGGACAATCCCATGGACAGAGAAGCCTGGCTGGGCTACAGTCCAAGGGGTCTCAAGGAGTCAGACACAACTGAGCACACACACACGCAGTGTCTGAACACTATACACGACAGACTACAAAGGTATTTCTCCAAAAATAAACAAGGACCAGCAAACATATAAAAAGATGCTTAACACCATCAGTCACTAGGAAAATGTCCATCAAAACCATGATGAAACACCACTTAACACCCACCAGGATGGCTTTCATTAAAAACAAACAACAAAAACTCAAAGAAAACTAGCAGGTGTGGGCGAGGATCTGGAGAAGCTGAAACCGTATGCACTGCTGGTGGGAGCATAGAATGGCGCAGCCCTGTGCAGCTTGGGCACTCCCTCAGTGAGCCAGACAGAATACACTGGGGGTCACGTGCACAGACGGTGCGATCCAGATATTTCCTATTTTTTTCTATATTATCTAACTACATAGAATACATTTGATTATAAGCAATATAAACTAACAGATACCTACTGGGGCTTCCCTGGCAGTTCAGTGGTAAAGAACCCACCTGCCAGTGCAGAAGATGCGGGTTCAATCCCTGAGCTGGGCAGACCTCCTGAAGAAGGAAATGACAACACTCCAGTATTCTTGCATGGTGATTCCCATGGACAGTGGAGACTGGTGGGCTACAGTCCACGGGGGCAAAGTCGGACACAACCGAGTGACTAAACAACAATAGATAGTATGCCCAGCAATTCACTCCTGGCTGTGTACCCCCAAAACTGAAAACAAGTACTCAAACACTTGTATACAAATAGTCATAGCAGCACTATTCACAACAGCCAAAAGGTAGGAATAACTCAGATGTCCATCAACGGACATATGGATAAAGAAAATGTGATATCTTGATACAATGGAACACTGTCTATAAAAAGGAATGAAGTACTGTCTGATACATGCCACAGCATAAATGAACCTTAAAAACGTTATGCTCAGTGAAAGAAACCAGCCTTCAGTAGCCACATATTCATTGCATGATTCATGTATATGAAATGTCCAAAGTAAGTACATCCATAAAGACAAACAACAAGCTGGCGGCTGCCGGGGGCTGGGAGGAGGGAGACAGCTGAGTACTCATGGTGCGGAGGGCAGCCTTTCAGGCAGATGAAAATGTTCTGGAGCCAGACAGACAGAGCTAGTGGTTATACAACAACGTGAGAGTGCTCAAGGCCACTGAATTGTCCACTTTAAAACACTTAATTCTGTGTTGTGTAAATTTTACCTCAATTTGAGAAATAAAAGCAAAACTAGACAAATTCATCCATGCTATTGGAGATTAGGAGAGTGGTTACTGCTTACAAGAGGCAGACAGCCTTCTGGGGATTGACTCACTCTATTTCCTGACCTGGACACAGGTTTTGGAGTGAGTTTATGATCTGGGCACTTACCTGTGGGGTTTTATATGTCGGTAACAAACTACAAAAAAACTGGAAGGGAAAACATTCTCACAACAATCCCATTTTACAGATAGGGAAACTGAGGCACAAAGAGGTTCCAGTACTTGCCTGAGGCCCACGGCTGTTAACTGGGAGAGCTGGGACTGGAACCTGGGTTCACTCTGCCCATAGTCATCGACAGTGTCTACTTATAAACTGGCAGACGTGGTCTGGCCTGGTGGGGCCTGGCAGAGTGTGCTGAGGCTGTGTCAGAAAGGGCACCCGCACGTGGCATGAAGGACCCGATCCTTGAGTGGGCCTTGCCGAGCCAGAGCAGCATGTGAGCCAGGTGCTGGCTCAGGACTTGGAGCCTGAACCCTGGCGCTGCCACCTCCCTGCTGAAGCCCCAGGCAACTCAGTCTTCCTACTGAGCTGAAGTTTCCGGTCTGCAAGACGGTGCCCACCTCACGGGGCAGTAACATAAACTCAACAAAACTGGGCCTCCTGCGAACACAGCCCCAGGCCTGGCACCGAGTGGGCACACAGCAAGCTGGGCTGCTGTTATTTCAACCACCAGGAGTAGGGCAGGGTGGCGCACGTGTCTGAACAGCAGCAGGGCCCACCTTGCCCTGCCCACCACTGCTGGCTGCTGCGCGGAACGACGGGCACTGGGAGACCCAGGAGAGGCTGCACGCGTGTGTGTGGGTACGGTACAGAGCCGAGACAGAAGGTCATGTCAGCAGCTTGTCTGGGACCCCGCAGACGAACGGAGACACTGAAGGCCTGGGAGGGGCTGAGATTCACTCAATGCCACCAGCAGCCTCGGGAGCCACTGCCCAGCCATAGTTCTCTAGCCACCTCCGGAGAAGGCCCCACCCCAGCCTAGAGAGCCACGGGCCTCAGAAAACTCAGGAGCCTGAGACTTCTAATAGGAGCACACCCTATTACACTCATACCATCCACACACACAATCCCAAGCATCCATCCAACAGTTATTAAGTGCCTACTGCATGCCAAGCACTTTTCTAGGGCACTGGCACTATCCCAGTGAACAAGCCAGATAAAACCCTTGCTCTCATGAAGCTGACACTCCCAGAGGCCGGGGCTGTTGATCCATGTTACAGAGGGGAAACCAAGGCTCAGAGAGATGACATAGTCACACTGAGAGGAAGTGGCAGAGCCGGGGTTACAACTTTGACACCTGCCAAGGTGCAGAGAGCTCCATCAACAGCCCCAAACTCAGGGCCCAATCCAGGCAGGTAGGCCAAGGGGCCTTGGATGCCACCCTGCCTGGGAAGGGGATCGGGAAGGCTCTTCTCCTGCTCATGCCAGGGGAGGGGGGGTGCGGTGGGGGAGTCTCT
>SJYC01143136.1:0-20294 GCA_006408675.1 Madoqua kirkii
TGGGTGGGCTGGGCACAGTGCAGAGTGCACAGGCACTTCTCCAGTTTCAGCAGGGTTAGCCCACCAGCTTCCCGGCCCGCCTCAAGCATGCCCAGCCCACCCACTCCGCGAACTTGGTCCCCTTCACCCATGCCCCCGTTAACTGTGGGGCTCCCTCCCTTGCCTCTTTCAGATCTTTATTCAAACACCCCCGTCTTAGTGAGGCCCTCCCTGGCAGCACCCTCACCCCTCTCCTCACACTGCTGGGTTTCTCTCCAAGGCACTAGCCCCACTGGACCCACTCCTCTTCTCAGGTGCCCTGGTCTCGCCCACTTAACGTATGACATCAACACAGGATGCATACTGCGGGCCCGTCTGGTTCACTGCCGTATCCCCAGTGCCTAGAACGTGCCCCAAACACGGCAGCTACTTGATGCACGTCTGCTGAGGGAACGAGAGCGTGCAAAGTGGCGGACCCCCCAGGCCGGGCGCCCCACGCTGCAGGGGAAGGTCCGCGGAAGCTAGGACAGCCGGTCTCCTTCGCTCCTGGGTGCCTGGACAAGCTGGCTCTTGGCACGTGCTTCTTCCCAGCTGCCTCGAACAGCAGTGAGCCCGTTCAGTGTGGCAGTGCTGGGGCAGAGGCCTGGGCCCCAGGGTCAAGTCTCTCCGTGTCTCCCCTGTAAGTGACTTCATCTCTTAGCAGCCCACCAGCACAACCAGACCTGGTCCCAAGCTCACTCACAACATCCTGGGCTTCCGAATGCCAGCTGAGTTCCAGCCCCTCCACAGCATCAGGCGCCGGCGGTCCAGTGCTGTGTCACCGCTCTGCCCGCCTCCTGCAGCTCGCGCGCGTGCTCTGCTCTGGCCACCCTGGCCCACCCTATTTCCAGGCACACGCCCCCATTCCTCACTGCCCCGTTCCCTAGGATCCCCTGCCTGGCTATCCGTGTAGCTTGCTCCTTCACCTGCTCCTGGCCTCCATATACTTGGTCCCTTCTCAGAGCCACTTGCATGAACCCGTTCTTTCTCCAGCGTTCCCCTCAAGCTCCTACTCTTCACAGAGGCACTTACCATCACCTGACATCGTGTCTATCAGTTTACTGTTTGTCCTCCACCCCTCAATGGATCGCAAACTCCATGAGGACACCACAGTGCCCCCCGAGCCTGGGACGGCCAGCCTGGCACACTACGCACTCTATGAGTATTTGCTGGATGAATAAATGCTGGATATTGCCTCTCTGTGTTACTTTAGCTAAGTGTCTTACTCACTCTAGGCCTCAGTTTCTTCATCTATGAAATGGGACCATGAGCAGGAACACTTATGCAGAGGCAGAGTTTGAGGCCTGGCCTGTGGGTTCATGAAGGGGGTCAGCAAGGCCTGGAGACTCAGGCCCAGGTGCAGGCACAGCTCCCCTGTCCAGACTACTTTCAGAGTCCATGACGTGGGCTGGAAAGAAGCCACTGGAGGGGGCGGGCAGACAGGGCTCAGAATGCTGGCTCCTCAGGTGGTAAAGACCCTGTACCTCTGCCTCTCAGGGCACAGCTGCCAAGAGAGCTGCGGCAAAAGGGGGAGACATGCAATCCTGTGAGTAAACGTAGCGCCTTACCGCGCTTATGGAGCCAGCCTTCTTTGACGACAGACACCTCGTTCATGGTGGCAGCGTGACACGCTGTCACCTCACTCGGGACAGCTCAGGGCAGCAGGACATGCAGGAGGTGCGCTGGACACAGCACAGTCTGCAAGACAAGAGAGGAGCCCATCAGTCAGAGCGGCAGGGGGATTTGGCGGGGACCCCTCCCCTCGGAACACCCCACCAGAAGCCCCTCTGGCAACTCTGCAAGGGTGGAGCCAGGGTGGGTGGGGAGAGACCAGCCCTCAGGGCCCAGGCTGCCGGAGGGGGCCAGTGAGAGGCGGTCAGGTCCCCAGGGACCCAGTCTTGGGGAGGAAAGGACACGACCTTGCCCTCAGAGCCCTCCTCTGGAAGGAGCAGAGGCCCCTGGCTGTGCCCTCACCCCGTGCTCAGGACCCCTTGCCTAGCAGGGCAGCCCCACCACTGCCACTCCTACTGGGTGGGAGGCTCCACCTCTGCGTCACTCCAGGCCCAGCGCTGAGGTCACCTGGGATGAATCAGACAGCCCCGGGCACCTGAGGGCGTGCTCAAAGCCACCAGGATCTGCCTGCCACCCCCAAACACACACACACACACACACACAATCACACTCTCATTTCCAAACCAGGTGCCACCAACCTGCCACCTTTAGCAAACCAAGTACCACCCCCCTACCCAGCACCAGGCCACCTCATGTCCCTCCCTCAGCCTCCTGGTCCCCACCAGCTGACAAAGGAAAGGAAGGTCTCGGTGCTCCGGATCTTCAACAAGAAAGGAGCCAACTGTGTGCGCACTTATCTGGGGCCCGGGAGAAAGTCCTAGGGGCTTGAAGCAAGGCCCCGTTCTCCCCCGAGACCTCTGCTTCTGTCCTCCCAGGCCGGCAGCCGACAGACTGACGGACGCCGAGGCCACTGCTTCGTCTCAGGTTCCCGGGGCGGAGGGGAGAAGCGGGGGAGGCAGCCACCAGCTGGGCCCCTACCTGGAGCCACAGGCCTGGCCGGGGGCCATGGAGCCCAAGGCGCCTTTCGCCTTTCCTGGCCTGGGGTTATTTGCGGACAGCAGGTCAGGAGCTACGGTGGCCCCCAGAGAAGCGGCAGTTGGCCCTGGGGACACCGCGGGCATCAGCTTTCTCTCGTGCCCCAGGGGAGCCGGTGGGCCGGACACACTACTGCCTGGCATGTGACGGTGGCAGGCTGCCCAGGCCCCGGGCAGAGGGAAGGGAGGTGAGCGGGAGGAAGCCGGAGGAAGACAAGATGGACAGTGACAGGGAAGTAAACAGCGGGTGAGGAACCATGTCCTGGACTCGGGGCTGCAAAGACAGGGCCCAGAAGGGGCTCCCTCCCCTGGCAAGTATGGAGGCATTCCAGGGGCTCACACCCATGGAATGAACACACCCAGGACCACCGGACCCTCATTCTGAAATGTCCCACAGCCTGTGCTTCGATCCTAATGTGACCTGGGTCTCCACCCCGGCCTCTGACCAGGTGGCTCAGGTCCAGTGCCATCCCCTCCCACGAGGACTCACCTCACCTCCTTCTGGGCCTCCCATCCTCCATCTGTTCCCCATTCAGCAGCCCGAGGACCCTCAAATCTGACCTGTGCTTTCCCACAGGCCTTAGGAAAGACCCAGGCCCCCCAGATTGGGATTCCGGGGCCTTCAGGCCCTGGCCTATGCTGCCCGCCACCCTGGCTCAGCCTCGTAGTCCCCGCCACCCATCCACCGGCTTCCAGATCACCTCTCCCGCCCCACCTCCCCTCCCACCCAGGCTTTCTTCCTGGGTCCCCAGCCTCCGCTGCCCACCCCTATACTCCACCCGAGTCTGTGTCCCTCTCTACTCACAACTCTTCCATGGCTCCCCAGAGTGCACAGGACACACAAAAAAGAGCAAAGTCTTTTCCACCAGAGAAGGCCCCACGGAAGTCGAGAGGCACCTAGAAAGCCCTCCAGAAAGGCTAATCACCACAACAAGGATGATCACACACCAGCCACCACCCAGCTCCCCAGGTCCTCCTCCCCCTCCCACCCTCTGCCAGACTTCTGCTGCTCAGGCCTCCACCTCCAATACCTTTTATGTACTGGGGTTCTCCCTCTTCTCTAAGGTCTCAGCTGAACCACCGCCTCCTCCAGGAAGCCTTCCTGACCTCAGCGGCTGCACTGGGTGCTGTATGCCCCGTGATCAACTCTCCTCACACCTACAGGCGCTAATTCAGCACACCAGTCCAGCATCTGGCTGTCCACTGAAGGCACATAAATAAACCCAAGTCTCAGGAGGGGACATGTGTATACCTATGGCGGATTCATGCTGATTATGGCAGAAATCAACACAACATTGTAAAGTAATCATCCTCCGATTCAAAAGAAATAAGTAAATAAGAGATACCACAAGAGTTCGCTCTTTTCCTCTGCCATCAGAGGTGTTGAGGACACGCCAAGATGGCAGCCATCAGTGGCCAGGAAGTCAGCACCCACCAGGGACCAGTCCTGTGGATGCCCCGAGGTGGGCTTCTCAGCCCTGAGACCTGGGAGAAAGTAAAGGTCTGCCCGTCAAGCGAACAAAGAGCAACAACCTCCCCAAAAGATCCCCAGCCCAGGACCAAACACAGCCACAGAAACAATTCCAGAGTCTGTTCAAGCCACCAATCTTCCTCTGAGTATGTTCTAAGCTTCAGACTCTATCTTGGTGCATCACTAAGACACAGCTCCTGCCTTCAGGAAGGTCGCATTCCAGCAGGAGGCAGATGATATGCAGGACACAAGGTCTGATGGTGGCAAAGAAACACGAACAGGAGAAAGGAGGACAGGGACGGGTGCTACAGTAGCCACACGGTATGGGGGACACGCGAGCCAGCCCCTGAGCTAACCGGGGCGTGGGGTGACACATTAAGGAACAGATTTCAGCCAGGGGAACAGCAAGTGCAAAGCCCTGAGGACTGGGAAGGAGCTCCGGGAGCACGGAGAAGCGCCCAGAGGCTGGCCCAGTGAGGAGCTGAGACAAGGGGAACACTCAGGGCCTGGAGGCAGGTGTGCCGGGGAGTTCGGAATTCCTCTCCAACACAGGGGCCAACAACACACTTTCTCCAGGTGTGAGCTCTGTTCAGAATAGGGCTGGGTTCCCAAACTGGTCTGGGATGGAGAACCCAGGGGCCAAAGGAAGAACGGATGTACAAGCAAAGACAGGGACCCCACGTCCACTCGAGCAGCCCTTCCCTCCTCTCCCCTCCCCACACCCTCCCTGGCCCAGCAACTTCCCCTCTCAGAGCCACTGTGAGCAGCACCTCTGTGCACAGAGGCTCGGCCCACTGCCTGGCCCTCAGTGAAAATGCAAACACGTGGCTGCCTCGATCAGAGAGACAGACGTGAAGGTGGCCAGGTGTGGCCAAGGTTGCAGAATCCAAGAGCCGTGCCAGCCGGGTGGCCTTGAGCCTGAGGGCGCGCCTCCAGTCTCCCCTGATCGCTCCCACCCCCCACACTCCCAGAGGGCCATGCCTGTGCCCAGGGACAGCAGACGCTGGCATAGGAGGGCTTTACCTTGGGTCTCCCAGCTGGCTGCTGCTCGGCACACCAGAGCCACTTGTTACATTCTCACTTCAGCAACTAAGCAGCCAGCAGCAGCCAGGGCAGGGGGAGGACCTGGAGAGCCCCTGCATCCTGCCTGGATCCTGCCCGTCCTCCCACGGAGGGTGGCGCCTCCGCTGAGGTGTCTGACGCAGTCCCGTGGTGATGAAACACCAGCACTGCAGCCAAGAAGATGGCCTGCTCCCTGGGGAGCTGACACCCAGCACGCAGGGGCTTGCTGGGCCGCGGCCTGCGTGCCCCATGGCGGGGGGCCCACCCCACTCACTGCTGCCTCGGGTGTCTGGGCTTCACTTGGCTGAGGGTCTGGGTAGGAGCTGGAGCTGTGGGTTAGAGGCGAGCCACCTGGGAGGCAAGGTGAAAAGAGCAAGGGCACCTCACGAGGGAACACACACACAATGGAGGGCTGTGTGCGATATCCTTAGTTACAGGGAAGTGTACATCAAACCATCCACCTGGATGGCCAAAAATTCAAAAGCTGACACCACCAAGAGTGTGGTCAAGAAAGTAAAAGGGCTTGGGGGCTAGGGGGTTCCCTGGTGGCTCAGAGATGAAGAATCTACCTGCCAACGCAGGAGACGTGGGTTCAGTTCCTGGTACTGAAAGACCCCACATGCCGCAGAGCAACTAAGCCTGTGCGCCACAGCCACTGAGCGCCCTAGAGCCCATGCTCTGCACGAGAGCGCCACCGGAGCAAGAAGCCCGTGCACCTCGACGACCATTAGCCCCTGCTCGCCGCAACAGAGAAGAGCCTGGCACCTCGACGACCATTAGCCCCTGCTCGCCGCAACAGAGAAGAGCCTGGCACCTCGACGACCATTAGCCCCTGCTCGCCGCAACAGAGAAGAGCCTGGCACCTCGACGACCATTAGCCCCTGCTCGCCGCAACAGAGAAGAGCCTGGCACCTCGACGACCATTAGCCCCTGCTCGCCGCAACAGAGAAGAGCCTGGCACCTCGACGACCATTAGCCCCTGCTCGCCGCAACAGAGAAGAGCCTGGCACCTCGACGACCATTAGCCCCTGCTCGCCGCAACAGAGAAGAGCCTGGCACCTCGACGACCATTAGCCCCTGCTCGCCGCAACAGAGAAGAGCCTGGCACCTCGACGACCATTAGCCCCTGCTCGCCGCAACAGAGAAGAGCCTGGCACCTCGACGACCATTAGCCCCTGCTCGCCGCAACAGAGAAGAGCCTGGCACCTCGACGACCATTAGCCCCTGCTCGCCGCAACAGAGAAGAGCCTGGCACCTCGACGACCATTAGCCCCTGCTCGCCGCAACAGAGAAGAGCCTGGCACCTCGACGACCATTAGCCCCTGCTCGCCGCAACAGAGAAGAGCCTGGCACCTCGACGACCATTAGCCCCTGCTCGCCGCAACAGAGAAGAGCCTGGCACCTCGACGACCATTAGCCCCTGCTCGCCGCAACAGAGAAGAGCCTGGCACCTCGACGACCATTAGCCCCTGCTCGCCGCAACAGAGAAGAGCCTGGCACCTCGACGACCATTAGCCCCTGCTCGCCGCAACAGAGAAGAGCCTGGCACCTCGACGACCATTAGCCCCTGCTCGCCGCAACAGAGAAGAGCCTGGCACCTCGACGACCATTAGCCCCTGCTCGCCGCAACAGAGAAGAGCCTGGCACCTCGACGACCATTAGCCCCTGCTCGCCGCAACAGAGAAGAGCCTGGCACCTCGACGACCATTAGCCCCTGCTCGCCGCAACAGAGAAGAGCCTGGCACCTCGACGACCATTAGCCCCTGCTCGCCGCAACAGAGAAGAGCCTGGCACCTCGACGACCATTAGCCCCTGCTCGCCGCAACAGAGAAGAGCCTGGCACCTCGACGACCATTAGCCCCTGCTCGCCGCAACAGAGAAGAGCCTGGCACCTCGACGACCATTAGCCCCTGCTCGCCGCAACAGAGAAGAGCCTGGCACCTCGACGACCATTAGCCCCTGCTCGCCGCAACAGAGAAGAGCCTGGCACCTCGACGACCATTAGCCCCTGCTCGCCGCAACAGAGAAGAGCCTGGCACCTCGACGACCATTAGCCCCTGCTCGCCGCAACAGAGAAGAGCCTGGCACCTCGACGACTATTAGCCCCTGCTCGCCGCAACAGAGAAAGCCTGCACAGCAAGGAAGGCTCAACACTGCCGAAAATAAAGGAATAAGTAAATACATTTTTTTTTTTTAAGAATGTTTTTAAGGGGGACTTCCTTGGTGGTCCAGTGCTTAAGGATCAGCCTTCCAATGTGGGGGATGTGAGTTCAATCCCCGGTCAAGGAACAAGATCCCATGTGCCAAGGGGCAATTGAGCCTGTGCACCAAAACGAAAGATCATGCATGATGCAACTAAGACCCGACACAGCCAAATAAGCAGGTTTTTTTAAAAAAATCAATAAGGAAAAACTGTTAAAAGAATGTAAAGGAATTGCTACTGGCGGGAGCATAAAACAGTTCCACTACTATGGAAAACTGTTTGGCAATAAGAAAGAATTAAAGCTCAACATATCCCTACCCCATGACCCAGCAATTCCATGCAATTCCACGGCCCTCCAACAGAAATGGGTGTATTTGTTTACTAAACGACGTGTACTAGATCGTCCACAGCAGCAACAGTCTCAGTAACCTCAAAACTGGAAACAGACCAGGTGTCCACCTACAGGAGAATGGATAAACAAACTAAGGTAAATTCATAGGGCTCAAGGCCACTCAGCAAGAAAGAGGATCGACTCCTGAGGCCTACAACAGGATGAAGCGTGAGAACTTCACCCGGAGTCAAAGAAGCCAGACGCGCAAAGACCCACTGAGGACGAGTCCAGACTGCAAGCTCCAAGCAGGCAATGCGACAGGGTTTCTCACCAGTGAAGCTGTGCAGAAGATCCAGGAAGCACACATCCACAGGTCAGGAGAGCTGTTACACTCAGGAGTGACAGAGGAGGGGGGTTTCTGGGAGCTGACAATGTTCTGTTGTGATTACAGAGCATCACTTTTACAGTGATTTGTCATACTGTATGGTTTAAAACATGTTGAAGATATCTTTCTGTATTTTATAATGAAATAACAACAACAAAAAAGAACCTGGGTTTGGGACAACAGGAAGTTAAACTCAGGCCTCTGGCCTCCGGGGACCCCCTCTCACCCCAGGCTAGCTCGCCTGGAGTTTCACCGCAAGGCTAGTCGCGGATGAATAAGGAAGAGGACTCTAGGGTCTGAATTTCAACCCCAGGGTCTGCTGCTCCTTGGCCCTTCTGAGCCTTAGTGCTTCCATCTGCACAATGATCCAGCCAGAGGAAGGACCCACACGCTGAAGGGTAGGTTTAGGAAAAGCTGAATGGAAATGAAAATCACCACCTGCTGCGGTCAGCTCTCAGCAGGGAAGAGAGAGGTGACTGGAGACAGGTCCTTGAAGGGACTCCGACTGCACTAGCAGGGTTTGATTTTTAAATCAAATACCTGCTAAGTACTTGGTAAATATCACTGACGCATTCCACAGTATGTCTCAAACGCTCTCTTCCATTCTTTCTTTTTTTAATTTCAGGCCTTATTTCTACCTGTCCTCGTAGGTCTTATTTCTCAATGGTTTCCAAACTGCCTCTGAGTTTCATCTCACCCTGCTGGTGTCACGTCCGTTAGAGGGGGTTTACAGGATGACGCAGGGTGGCGGATGACAAGGCGGGGGACAGAGGCTGTCGCCTCCTACCCGGCAGCCATCGGAAATGGTTGGGCCCTGGAAAGGTTCCTTCCAGACCTCCTTCCTCAAGCATAGAATCAGGGTCGCTGTGGTTCCTGCCACTAGGGGGACTGTGTGGCCTGGGTGAGCTCAGCACTTCTGTCCTCCCCCTCTTCCACTCCAGGATGCTTGACCACCTGGGTCAGAGGCAACGGCTCTCCCCCAAACCCTGCCATGTCCCCACCACCCCTGGAGTGAAAGAAGCCCAAGTCCCCCCAGGAGCCCCAGAACCCTATGCCGCATCTCCTCCTCTTCACTCTTCCAACACTCCACAGCCAGAGGCTCCCCGACCTGCGCTCCCGCCCCAACCTCAGGACCCTTGCGCACGCTACCCCTTCAGTGAGCGCTGTCTTCAAGTCCCCGCGGGGCCCGCCTGGCTTCTTCAGCCTCTGCTCACATGTCTCCTCTGTGCGAAGTCACCCTGTCCTCCACAGTCAAGAGTGTATCTGCTACCTTCACAGAAGTGAAGCACTTAACACCACTGACACTACTGTACACATTTACCTATTCACAAGTTTACCGTGGACCTCGCTCCACTGTGATGTCAGCACGGCGAGGGCAGGGCTCCAGCCTGCTGGGTTCTCAGCATCTCCCACAGTGCTGGGTCCACAGTGGGCACTCAGTAGCCGTCTGTGGAATGAATGTGTGGAAGAAGGGAGCCCTATGCCCAGAGCACGCTCAGAATCAGATTCCTCTCCCTGCCACTCGCCTTTTTCTCTCTCCTCTCCTCTCCCTGACCTGCTTTCTACACCAGACAGCACAGATGGGGCGAGGGGGAGGCAGAGGCGCTGCATCTCCTGGAGCTGCAGACACTGAGGAGGGGGCGCCTTTCTGACACCCTGATCCCCCGGGAGCCTGTCACCCACCCCGAAACCTGCGCCTTACCTATTCCCAGGAGGAGGTGCTCAGGAGAAAATTCAACAGGCACTATCGTCTGACAGGCAGCGTCTGCCGGTGGGAATCTGGGCAGGCAAAACGACTCCCTCACTCACCACCTGCAGCTCCGGGAACTGGCGCTGTGTTCTGTGAGGGCCCATCAGCAAAACTGATAAAGTAGAAAACGCACATGTCCTCAGAGCAATTCCTCTCGCACAGATCGCTTATGTGGGTGCAGAGGTTCTCAGGTGCGGTTTCTCAACCCCAGCACCAGGGACATTTAGATAATTCCTGTCTTGGGGCTGTCCTGAGAACTGGAGGGGGTTTGCAGCATCCTGGTCTCTGCCTGCTAAAAAATCAGCAGCATGACCTCCCCAGTAGTTCTGACCATCAAATATGTCTTCAGACATGACCCATGTCCCTTGCAGGCCAAGCCAAAAGGTGAGAATGCTGTTCTGAGGATGCTGTTGCTGGAGCAGTGAAACCCAGGGAGCAGTGTAAGTGCCACAAGGGCCTGGCATCATCCCAACGGCTGGCATTATGCCAGCACTAAGGAGCGCCAACGCCTACGCAGCACTCGGCACACGTCAGGCACACCTAAGTGTTTTGTACGTCCCAATTCAGCTCTCACAGAAACCCTATGCGGCAGGTACTCTCTAGCTGAGGATTTTTTTTTAATCTTCTTGTATAATTACGTTGAAATTGTTTTGTTTTTTGGCCACCCTGCATGGCTTACAGGATCTTAGTTTCCCAACCAGGGACTGAACTCCGGCCCTGCAGTGAAAGAGCAACGTACTAACCACTAGACCTCCAGGGAGTTCCCACAGCCCACTTATCCTCTCCACTTTCATGCAGTAACTAAGCCACCAGAGTGAAATGCCTTGCCCCATCGCCTGCTCAGGAAGCACGGAGCCGGACTGGGGCCACACAGCACCACGTGGCTGGTGGAGCTGTTGCTGTTCAGCCGCTCAGTTGCGTCCGACTCTCTGCGACCCCACGCACTAAAGCACACCAGGCTTCCCTGTCCTTCACCATCTCCCGGAGCTTGCTCAAACTTGGGTCCATTGAGTCAGTGATGCCATCCAACCATCTCAACCTGTTGCCCTCTTCTTCACTTGCCCTCAAGCTTTTCCAGCATCAGTCTTTTCCAAAGAGTCGGCTCTTCACATCAGGTGGTCGAAGTACTGGAGCTTCGGCTTCAGCCCCTTCAGTGAATGTTCAGGCTGGCGCCGTAGGGAGGCCTGGATTCAGGTCCCTGCGCCTCAACTTCTAGCCTCCCCACGTCTTAGCTCCATTCTCTGTGCAGTGAGGACAACAGCAGTGCCTCCATTACAGGCTCCTGTGTGGCAAGGGCCCAGCATAGCACCCCACCCTCCACGAGGGTCTGCCCCCAACAGAACACAACCAGGCATCCCATGTGCGCAACCCAACCTCAACGGAGGTGCAGACGCTGCCCGTCAGCATTCAGTGCGCTCCTGCACCTGATCCCTTTCTGCAGCACAAAGGTGCCCCCACCACACTGCCTCAATTCGAACCTGCTTCTTTTTTCACGAGCTGACATTACTGAGATCAACGGGCATCACACAATCCACGTATAACTTCATTTGCAGCATCCTTGGCAGAAAAGCAGTTATACAATCAACAACAGATCTTATGGGGAAAAGAGTCTTTCATAGGAGGGTAGGAGGTCCACAGTAAACGTCATGTTCAGAGAAGGAACCATGCCGAAGAGGCAACAGGGGCAGAACAGGTGCAGGAGTGACGGTGGCCTTGGGAGCCAAATGCACCTCAACCTCAGCTCCTCCACCTGCCACGTGAGCTTGGGCAGGTGCTCCCCTAGCTCCACCAGTTGCGTCATTCGCAGCTTAGACAACAAAGCTCCAGGGTTGCTGTGAGGATTGAATGAGTTCATCCCCATGAGGTCCTTCAAACAGTGCCCAGGACAGCGACCACACAGCACCTGTCTCCTGTCGTTCCTTCCCCTGAAAGCGGAGACGCAGGCACACGACACGCTTCTGTGCTGTGAACCTCTACCTACACCGCCTCGTGGTAAGCAGGCGGTGCTGAAGGCACCTTTCTCTCTCTCGATCTCCACACGCTCCCCATAGCCACCCCATCTGTCTACTTGGAGCAGGCAGGACTGAAGACAGGCTGAAGATGTGGGTGGGCTGCACACAACACTGGGACAAGAATAGGCACCAGAGCAGGCTTCCTTCTGTTCCCTGCCAACGTGGGCCTTAGAGCACCCACAGAAACCACGCCAAATGTTTGAGTCTGCCTGGCCACAGACTCGAAACACGCTGAGGGCACCATGCTGCAGCCAGGTCAGCTCAGTCACTCAGGCATGTCCGACTCTTTGCGACCCCACAGACTCCTGGCGTTCACTCAAACTCACGTCCAGTGAGTCGGTGATGCCACCCAACCATCTCATCCTCTGTCGTCCCCTTCTCCTCCCGCCTTCAATCTTACCCTGCATCAGGGTCTTTTCAGATGAGTCAGTTCTTTGCATCAGGTAGCCAAAGTATTGGAGTTTCAGCTTCAGCATCAGTCCTTCCCAATGAAGATTCAGGACTGATTTCCTTTAGGATGGACTGGTTGGGTCTCCTTGCAGTCTAAGAGACTCTCAAGAGTCTTCTCTAACAGCACAGTCCAAAAGCAGCAATTCTTCAGTGCTCAGCTTTCTTTACAGTCCAACTCTCACATCTATACATGACTACTGGAAAAACCATAGCTTTGACTAGACGGACCTTTATTGGCAAAATAATGTCTCTGCTTTTTAATATGCTGTCTCGGTTGGTCATAGTTTTTCTTCCAAGGAGTGAGCATCTTTTAACTTCATGGCTACAGTCACCATCTGCAGCCAGAGGGACCCTGAAACTCAGCACAGCTCTGGGATCACATCACAGACCCTTATGAAGGCTGCAAGGGCCCACCTGAGGAAGTCCCTGCCTGCTCTCCAGCCTCACTGGTCAGTATCCTCTCCCCACCAACTCCCCCCTTTACTCCTTGCTCTCTCCCCACCTCCATCCTAGGGCCTTTGCACATGTTAGTTCCCCTGCTGGACACAGTGCTGAGCCATCTGCACATGCTGAACCCTTGTTTCCTCAGGGAAGCCTGTCCTGACTGCCCCCGGCCCACAGCCCTCCTGAGTGCGGCTGTCCTGTCTGCTCACAGCACTCACCTCTGCTGTGCTCAGTCACTCCTGTAAGTGTCTGGTAACAGTGACTCCCCCAAGACTAGGAGCCCCGCAAGGCAGGGACAGGGTCGCCCCGATCCACACTGTGTCCCCAACCCCACCCAGCCAGGGCCAGGCCCAGAGCTGTCGTAATTCAGGATGGGGTGGCAAACAGAACCACAGCTTTGGAGTTCCGAGTTCTGCCAAGAGAAGGTGAAACAAAAAATCCCGCCTCCACTCATTCCACAAATATGGCGGCCCGTGCTGGGTCAGCACTGCCCTGGTCCCCTGGGGAGGCGGCAGAGACCAAAACAGCACTCCCTGCCCCAGGGGAATTTACAGGGGGGAGGGCGGGGGAGAGTGGACAGGCATTAAAACACAAACAAGTTAAACAAACAGGTGAGCTACACAGTACAGCAGGATTTGACAAACATTGTGGAGAAAGGCATACAGAGGACTAGGTGTGTGGGAACCGGGCAAGAGGTTCCGATTTTGTAAACGGTGGTGAGCAGGGCTCACAGACATGGTGCAATCTGAGCAGAAATCTGAAAGAGATGCGGCAGCTTCATGGAGACCCAGGGGAGGGCGGTCCAGGCCGAGGAAGACCAGCACGAAGGTGTGGACTGTGTGAGACACAGCCAGGAGGTGGTCGGGGGGGGAGCAAGGCGCCATGTGGCTACAGAGAAAGCCAGGGACCTGGCTGGGCAGGGCCTGGGAGGCCACTACACGGGCTGTGGCTAGGAATTCTCCAGCAGGACTGTGGTTAGGACTGGTGCTCTCACTGCAGGGGCCCGGGTTCAATCCCTGGCCGGAGAACTAAGATCTCAGGTACCACGTGGCATGGCCAAAAAAAGGAAACAAAAAAACACCCCACAGTGGCCTGTGGCTATTTCCTGGGGAGGGACGGGAACTGCCAGCGTGAAGAGGGAGCAGTGTATGGAGCCCCGGCCCCAGCAAGGCCGGAGCCGTCCCCAGGAGAAGCACTGCGCACTGGCCTGACTCTCCCACCGCCTGCTTCCCTTGGGGACCAAAGGACCTACACCTCACAGATGGGGAACTGAGGACAGGAGGCTGCCCAGGCTGCCACGGCTGACGGATGGGCTCACAGCATCCCAGCCCGAGCCTCTGTACCTCCCTCTTCCCTTGCTCCCAAGAAACCGAGCCCCACTGACCCCAGCCACCCCTCCCTTACCGCCCTGGATGCCTTGTGGACTGGGCCACCCCTGACACACACAAGCAAGTCTGCGGGCACGCACACACAGCCCCTGCAGTCTGGCTGAGGGGCTCCTCCCTCACAGACATTGCTCCACATCGCCATCATCCGCCTGCCGCCCCAGCCACGAGCTAAGGGGGCTGCTGGTGGTGTGAGTCCCCACCCTATCCCGGGGGCACCTTGGAGCAAAGACAAGTGAGCAGGGCCAGTGAGCACAGGTACTGAGTACTCACAGCAGGCCAGGCCTGGGTGTGTGTGACAGTCCTGCCCGCGACCTGGCGAGGGAGATGCTGTGACTACCCAGTCTTCTGAAGCAGAAACAGACCCAGCGAGAAAAAACCCTGTGCCCAAGACTAACGGCGGGCAGAGGCAGACAAGAGAATTTTCTGTAATGATGCAAGCGTGGCTACTAGGGCTAGCCCAACTGAAGAACTAAATTCCCACTTTAATTTAATTAAATTTAAATAGCCCCTCGTGGCCAGTGGCTAGCACAGTGGAGGTACAGCGCCAGGAGCCTGAAGGCAGGGGTGCGGGTCGGGGGGGAGCACCATGGTGCTCAGCGGCTCGGGGGTCTATCATCCCAGCCTGCCGAGGAGCCACTCCACGCTACCCCGGCCCACCCTGACCCTGACCCTGACCCACTGGTGAGACCCACACCCACACCTGCTCCTGTTCGATTCAAATCCCGACCACCACTTACAGGCTACAAGGGACTCTTCTCCAAACGTCAGCATTCTTGTCTACAAAACTGGATCCTGACACCAACCTGACCAAGCATTTGTTATTTCAAAAGATGCCTTTTTTGACAACCCAGGGTTGTCGTGGGGACCCCACGAGACTCGCTGCAAGCACAGCTGACAGTGAGGCCAGTGCTCTGGAAGACAGGCAGCGGTTACAGCAGGGCGAACTCTCTCTCCTAAGCCAAGGCCAGCCTGAGCCTAGTTAGCCAGGGCTGTGGTGGAAGCGGCAGCTGTGTTAATACTATTACTAGCAGCTAAAAAGCACTCTCCAGATGATTCATGACATGCCCATATTAACTTCAAAACTACCATCTAAATGAAAACACACAGCTGGAAAAAGCAGACAACCTGCAGACACTACCCCAAAACACCCCGCACTGGCACCCCCCCCCAACTAGGTCTTTGGACGGCAGTTTGAGAAGTACGACCCTAGGGAACCCCAGGCCTGCCACCCTCCTCTCCTCCTCCCCCAGCTCCAGCACCGTGGCCTACTCTCAGGGTCACCACATCAAGGCTCTCCCACCTCAGGGCCTTTCCCACACTCTACCCTGCCTGGCCATTTCTTCCGGCAGTTCACCTCCCGGCCTGGATGCCTCGCCTCAGGAGGTCGCCCCAAGGCCCTTCCCGCCAGGCCCTTCCCAGCCCTTCCAGCCGGGTCCCTGCCCCTCCCCCGGGGTGCTCGCAGGGTGCGCGGCCTCTCTGCGTCTGCCTCTAGACCAGGCGGCCAGAGCTGCCCAGGCCAAAAGCGAGACACCCAGCGAGAGAAGGGGCACACAAACAGCCAGACACAGCCACGGGCTGGCTCCACGGCCACTCAGAAACCAAGGCGGGGGTAGGGGACCCCTCACCCCTTCCCCCTGGCCTCTGTCTGGGGGAGGATGGGGCTGGCCAAGGTTAAGGCTCCATGGGCCTTAGCGGATAGAGACAGGCAGCCGCGTGCTGTCTCCCAAGCAGACATCACGTGGATCTAACTCAGTCATTTCCAGGACAACTGAGGCTTGTTTTGTGTCAGCTCTGTCTAGGAGGAGAGAAAGCAAAGAAAAGATCTTTAGACCAACAGTAGCAATCCCAGAAACAGTGGCCATGGCGTTGGTCACAAGCAGAAGAGCCAGTCTTAAAAAGGCGGACTTGACCTCAGACAGAGCTGGTTCAAATTTCACATCTGTCACCTACTGAAACTTTTAACTTTGGGTAAAGCCGATAGGTAACCTTCTAAGCCTTCGTCTGGGGAGAAGAGCCACCTCAAGCTCCCAGGCTGTGCTGGGCAGCAGTGCCTGGCAGACAGAGCCCGCTCTGCCAGTTCTCAGCAACCACACAGCATCCTATGCAGCACCGTGCACCTCGACTTCCCACCCACAAAATGGGGGGACTGCTGCCTGCCTCCCAGGCTGCTGTGTGTCAGAGGGAGCACATGCAGAATGCTCAGAGCGTCTGCTGGGTGATGGGCATGGTGAATATTCCTGTCCAGTGCCCTACCCGGTGGGAGCCTCAGCTGACTGGCCTGCCACCCCTTCCCTGCCAACCCCCAGGCCCAGGCTGGCCACATCCAGAGCCCCTTCTCCATTCACAGGTACTCAGCCTGACAGTCTCCAGCAATAGCAGCTCAGATCTGCCCAGCGCGTTCTCTGGACACACTAGCTCCATGAACCCTCCCTCCAAGGCCTCTCAGCAGGGACAGCCCCCTTTCAGAGAGATGAAATGAGGTCCCAGGGCTACAAGGCAACCGAGAGAGGAGCCAGGAGCAGGGTTCACACCCAGGTTGGCGCCCCCAGTCCGAACTCCTACCCAATGACCCACAGATGATGAACACCCTGAGACTGGGCTGGAAAAGTCGGGGGTGGGGGTGGAAGGGAGGCAAGGGAGTGGCAGGCACCCCAGCCTGTTCGGAAAAGGGCCCACAAGGTGGCAAAGCAAGGCAGCATTGGACTTCTGGCCTCACCCTTAGAAACAACATCTGCGGAGGCACTTCCTGGGCAGGACAGCTGGGCCTGAGGAACTTCCTGCGGGAACCTGCGACATGCAGGCTCCCTTTGGCCAGCCCGGCTCACTGTCCTCCGTTCCCACAGCCCGGGCAGCCATGCCTCAATGTGGGTGGGCACTGGGGGTGGAGGGGCCGAGCTGGGGGCCAGGCTGAGCTCCCACCCCAGCTCCCTCCCCGCCTCCCTCCTGGTCCTGCTCCCAGGGCTGTCTCCCCAAGCTGGGCCTCTTGCTGCTTGGCTGGCTGTCCAGAGGAGCCTGCCACGGAACCACCCCACTGTGCAGCCCAGAGGCCTGGTGGCTGACAGTCTTCCACTGAAAGCTCTTGGGAAGCTGAAAAGAGGCCTAGGGAGGGGTGGGTGTCCCTGGAATCCCTGGAGGCTTGGAGATCAACTGCCAAAGACGCTCCCTTCCAATCCCCCTTCCCAAGGAACCAGAGGCCCAAGGATGTCTGCTCTGAGGGGCTCTGCTCCTTTCAGGAAGACACTCCAGACAGAGCCTGGGAAAATCAAGAGCCAGGCTCCTGCTTACCACACTAACCCTTAAATTCCAGGCTCAGGTGGGGTTAGAGGTCGTCCTCAACCCTGGTTATCAAGCACCTTCCTGGGTTGTGGGGGAGGAGGGCCTTGGGAGCCACTCTGCCCAAATACAAAGCCTGTCAGTGTTGGGGGAACCAGCATGGGTTACCAGGGCTCTCCAGGCCTCAGTTCTCACTCCTAGGAGGTGGGAAAGTAAAGTCACTCAGTCGTGTCTGACTCTGTGACCCCATGGACTGTAGCCTACCAGGCTCCTCCGTCCATGGGATTTTCCAGGCAAGAGTACTGGAGTGGATTGCCATTTCTTTCTCCAGGACATCTTCCTGACCCAGGGACTGAACCTGGGTCTCCTGCATTGTAGGCAGACGCTTCACCATCCGAGCCACCAAGGAAGCCAAGGGAGGTGGAAACCGGAGCCAATTCCTCCTCGGTCTGAGGGATCTTCACTCACGCACGTCCTCCCATGGCTCTTCACTGCGTCACCTCCCCTGGGAGGCCTTCTCAGATCATTCCAGCTAAAGCATTAGGTCCCCACTCCCTCTTTCCCCTGAGCTCCATTCATTCCACTGAGAACTCTGGGGAAGTTGATCAATTTGAAACATTAATCACAACCTGATTCCTATCACTGGCTTGCTTGCTGCGAACCTGCCTCCACTAGAAGGCAGGCCGCGCCATCCAAGTTCTAGGGCAGTGCCAGGAATGCCGCAGGCCCTCAGGCACATGAGCGGAGTGGAAGGCAGGATCCGCAGGTATAGTTTTTATCAGGCATTACTGTTCTGTGCTGTTGTTTGAGATTAGCTCAGCTGCTGGGTTGGGGAGGGGTGAGCAGATCAGCCCATTGAGCCTCCCCCATGTGTCCCTTAAAGGGAACAGCCATGGGCCCTGGGGAACACGGTGTGAAAACCACAGAGGAGGCAGCGACCATCAAGGTCTTTGCTCTGTCTCTAGCAGAGATTCTACTCTAGGGGGAAGTGGGAAGCCTGATGGGCTCCAAAGTCTATCCGCACCCCAGGGAGAAGCCTGAGAACCTCTCAGATGGCAAAAGGCATCTTCTAACACCCTAAGTCTGCCCAAGCCACTCTTCAAGACGGTCTCGTGAGGCTCCGAGTGACCCTGCCTGCCCTCAGCCCCTGGCCTGGCCGCCCCCCTGCACGCCGCCCAGGCCTCTGTGCAGCCTACCTGTGCCTCACCAAGCCCTGTCCTTCCTGGGACTTCTGCGCTGTAGTTCCCCCACACCCTCAGGCTGTTCCTTCTCCCAGGTCACCTTGCCCATCTGGGATCCACTCAGAGGCCTTCCTGGCAGGCCGTCACACCTGATTTTAATTGCCGAGCCCCTCCCCTGAATCTGCCCCTTGTTTATGCATCAAGTTCAGGTTTACCTCCCTTAACTCTACAGAGGCAGAGCCTTCATCAAATGCCCCTCTGTATCCCTGGCACCTGAAGAAATGCTGGGCACAAAACAGGTGTTCGATAAATGCTGGTGGATTAACAAAAACCTCTCGTTTCCCTCAGCAATGCCTTCAGGATCACTGTCATGCTTCCCGCCCCAACTCACAAGGCAGCCTGGCTCCTGACTCCCACAGGCACTTTCACTGCCCTCTGGGTTGGAGACTGCCCTTGTGCCTCTCAGCCTTCAAAGGGACTGTTCTCACCTGGGTTGAGGTGGTTACCAGCACTTCTGGGAGCTATGGTGGTGGAGAGTCAATAAAGCACATACAGCAAAAGGGTTTCTGCAGAACCTGACATCTGGAGAGGAGCTAGAATTTCAGCCTCAGTGGGGCTCTAGGCAGCAACGGTGGAAGAGAAGAGGGGCCTGGGGGATGCACGTGCCAGTCTCTCACAGTATGTCCCCTACCCCTTAATCCTCCAGAACCTCATTCTCCTCATCTGGAAAATGGAGATGCTAATTTCAGCCCTGCCCTCCTCCTGGGGTTACCTGATAGGGCCCTTTAACCTGGGAAAGACCTGCAAAATCTTAGCAGAAAAAAATAAGAATTACAACTGTTAAGATCTCCTGAGGGTTCACTGTGTGTCCAGCACTATTCTTAAGTACTGTTAACAAGAAACGTTTGCTGCAGGCTCACTGCTATGCCTGCACAGTTACAAGTGCCTTCCACAAATTAACCTGTTTACCCTTCACAGCAACCTATAAGGAGGGACTCATCCCATGACACAAACGATGAAATGAGCTCAGGAAGACGGAGGACTTGCTCCCAGTCATATAGGCACCAAGGGGTAGGGCTGGACTTGAACCCGGTGCTCTGAAGCACTTCAATGCAGCTCTTCACAGAGATTACAAACCAGGACACCAGACTCCTGGATTCTAGCTAGGCCAGGCCGGGGGACTGAATTCCAGGACAATGCCTGAAAGGGTTGAGGGTGGCGAGGTGGGGAAGGACAGATGCCCTCAGACTGCCACCAGAGCATTTATGCAGTACCAGGCACGGTTCAAGAAGCTTCTCTTGGATTAATTGATGTGGTCCTCACAAAAGCCTGAGGTGGATACTGCTCTAAGCCCATTGCATGGAGGTGAACACTGTGGCCCAAGGTCACACAACCAGAACATGAAAGCATTAGAATGTGCATGTGAGCCCACCATGCCATTCTTGTGCAGGGACCTCACACATGGGTGCCCTGGTAACTGTCTCGTGTCTCTCCTGCTTGTTCCCTCCCGGCTCCCAGCAGACAGTCTGCCCCAGTTAGAAGATGCCCTGGCTCAGTTCAGAGGAGGAACCAAGTTGTACCTGCAAGCCCTGAAATTGCTGGGCTGGCTGCTGGCAGAGGTGCTCAAGGCAGCCCTAGGCCCCAGGGCTGAGGGGAAGAAAACACCCAAGGGTGCAGCTGGCTGGAGGCCTGAGGTGACTGAGCCCCACCCACCCCCCCA